>JAVQJS010008401.1:0-24034 GCA_036024795.1 Galaxias rostratus | reverse complement strand
ACAGCCACTAGAAAAAAAACAGGTAGAGTCAGTTTAAAGACTATAAGATTTTTGTATTATTATTATGATTATGATTATTATTAATAATAATAAAGAACAGGCCTACGGGAAGTTGTAATGTATGTCTCCGATTCAAGATCTTTCTAAGAAGCTTCAGTGCCTTGGCTGAAAATGGGGACACGTTTTTCATGTTCAAAGTTTACTTGTGAAATGTGGTGTTCAGCATCATAGGCATACAACCTGGGTTCAGCAACAACATCACTACTAAACTTTCTTTATACTTGTGCTAAATCAGGTCCAAAGCAGGTCCATGAACTCACCACAAGTCACAGCACTTAAATTATGTAGTCAGACCTACCAAAACAGTAAGTCACACCTACACCGTTATTAAGACTCAGGTAGCAGTGTGCGCAGGAGTCCCTCTCGTTAGCCCATTTGCTTTCCCTTTTCAGCCCATTTTCCACAGGTTTGGACATAGTTCCATCAGAGCACCAGGACTACAGTCAGTGACCCCCACAACATAGAGAAGAGGGTCGCTAGCATTGTCAAGTAATTTTACTGGATTGTTCACTCACCCACTCACTCACAAGATCATGATCTTTGCAAGCAACAACACGGAAACAAGTGTTGCCACTTATAATGCTCTGAATTTTCTTTTCATCCTTACTGAGAAATCTAAGTTAAAATAAACAAAAAGAGTGTGGGCGAATCGGGCTGGAGAGGTGATGAATGCAATTGAAAGAAAATAATAATAATACAAATCTGAGGCCATCTACTCAATAGATTAGCCGAAGGCTGTATGGTTCGTTTGAGACGCACGCCACCAAGTAACAGCACTATCGCGGGCATCAACTCGAAGCAATCCTTCAATCATCTAAGGGTGTAGCCCACGAAAAAACCTACACAGGCAGGAGTAACTTATGAAAAATGTTTAGATAAAAAAAAAAATCATTGAGCACAATGTTTCTTCTCTGCATACATTTTTTAACTATTGAAAACTAAGAGTCGGGTTCGACACAGTGAATTTGATTAAACTAAATTTGCAGGTTTATTATGTAATCACGTATTTTGTGATTCTATATCAATCCTACATTTAGTCAAAACTGCTTCCGCAATCAGATGCTCGATTGTATCCTAAAATATCAGGAAACATTCGACGATTTGTATGATAATAATGCCGTGGCTAAATCATTTACAGCGAAGATTGTCAGTGCCATAGGGGCACGAGCAATTTACTCTTTTATGCATAAGGTGAAGATTCAAAGATAGGACATCAGAAAAAAATCCATCGCTTGGTACATATATAAACTCTTCCTTCGCAACAGCTCAGCCTACCTTTTTGTCGAATTTGCACATCAGTCTCAGATTTTTACAAGGCAGGTCAACACTAAGCTTCTCTGTGCTCTGAAGTTAAAATAAATTTCAATGCTCTAGTTGGCTTCGTTTGTTGTTCGTGAATTGTTCTAAGCGTTTAGAATGCGGGACATGCCCCAACTCTGTCGACCGGAAGCGATACAGGAATGTCATATGCCTTGGTCAATGATGGCTAAACACAAACCTATACACGAGCTTTGATATTTTTGCTGGATGTAGATTTTTTAGGGCGAAAATCTTATCTAGAGAACGTAATCTGTTGTAAAATACAAAATGCCTGCGTTATTGTGAACAGATATTCGGAAAGTTTGTAAGGCTTGATGACGGTCATGGTCAATTTCAACGTTTTTACTTTTACCATGTTTTGACTGTTGACGACACTTTGAGAATAGGCTTATGTAATTGATCGTAGATTTTAAAATATCGTACATTTTAAGATGCCAGGCGTTTGTGAATCATGGTGTGCAGTTATTAAATAATGCCATTTTACATATGATCATCATGAAACACATTCGACTGGTGATGTACGATTCTTTTTGCCACTCTATCATGTCATTTTACACTAGTCCAGGGTTTACTCTACAGAAAATAGATGATATCACACTGGGAAATAATTGTTTTAGTCAAGAGATCTTTCGAATGCTTCAGAAGGGTTTGCTTCTGAGCCAATTATCTTTGTAGTTGAAAGCTGACAGCTGTTTATTTATTTAAGTTTCAAATAATATCAAGTCTGAAAGTCTCACATACCCGTCTCCCCATCCAATTGATTGAGTCTTTAAATGATGTGGTCGTTTGCCACGGTAGTTGGGGAAAGTGCATAAAGTACATGTAGGAGGACTAACCCAGATATTTTCAGATATCTACATTTGATTCAAATATGGGCCTTTAATCTGGGCATAAGCACAGTAAAAACCTGTACCACTAATGTAATCAATGATGGCATGTTGTTCAGAAAATATTTTAATATTACATTTTCGAGAATTGACTTTCAACAAAATTTCAAATTAATAGGATTTTTTTAAAGATTTTTGATGTACAGAACATGAAAGTAGTAGTTTGGCACTAACATCCATGCCACTCAATGCACTCATCAACCTGCTTCTAGAAAACCTCTATATAACCACGTACAGTTTTTTATAATCTGATTTAGCATACCACTAAAATGTTACACTTAAATCAATTTTGTTAAGTAAAATGTTGTTGTTTAATAAATGTGTACTCCTCAGCCCTATGTATTCTGTATGTAAAGTAATGAATTAATAAAAGTTAATATGACTTTACTGTTTAATACAAATAACAACTTTGAGAAGTATGCAGACCTCATTACTTTGAACCAACTTGGGTATTGAGTTTATTTTAGAATTGATTCTTTTTTTTCTGGACATACAGTACTGTATAGATACAGGTAAGTGTGAAGTTATTTAAGTTTTAAAATGTACAGTACAGTGCATGGAATTTAGGCACAGGATGCTGTTTTGAAGGCGAAGGGTGATCACACCAAATGCTGATTTGATACAGATTTGCATTTCCCTGACTCTGTTTTTTATGAATTGATAAAAAATTAACCATTTATATTTTTATATATATACATAGATATTTTCCTAACTGTAAAGACTCCCCACCTGCCTAAATCCTTTGCACGACACTGTACACCCACACACATAAATACATAGATATATACACACACACATTGATTGAATTCATTGTTTTGTAATTTCTGACTTTGACAGAGCAATTTCGTTTACAAGTCTGTATTTAACCAAACCCAAGATTTGTTACGAAAACATTCTGAAGAAGGAATTTTTTTTTATATTGATCTATAATGCCTTATTAATATCAGCCATTAATTATAATTCACAGAAGAAAATGCCCTACTGGAGCTATATTTTAATATCTGTTTCCAGCTACAAAGCATCCTCAATGCAAAATTGGTAAAATAAAGAAAAAAGTAGGATGAAAGTCAGATCTTACAAGAGTTATAAATAATTTGTATGTAAGAAATGCCCACTGTAAACTCCACCCATTTGGACAAGCAGAGACCTTTGTGAGCAACCTGGAACACACGCAAACTACCAAAAAGAGCTATAACATGAAAAGGGTACCCCATACCTACATGTATGTTTGTTATGTATGTTGTTTCCTTACATTTTTCTCTTCATTGCGCAGCTATCACCTAATTTTTAACTATTACCATACATTAACAATATAACTATCATTTTCTATCTGCACAGAAAGCACCAAATAAACACTTTTAAAGCTGTCTACTTTTTGTTTTCAGCATTAGGTAAACTATGTTACACATTTGGGAGGTACAAAATGTAATCAATAATGGCTCCTGTATAACCTTATTAAAAAAGTAAAATTGTAGATTCCCAAAGACCTTGTAAGATCATTGCTATTGTTGGTGTTAGGAAATTTCCTAAATATCTATGTCAGACTAATGAATGTACTCTCTGTAGTTTCCTAAATTAAAGTTGTTCAGTTTCACTTTAAAGACAAATTACAACACTGAGTAATTATGCAAAACACTGTATGTTAAAAAAGAAAGAAATACTAGCTATCTTTATCTAAGAACACTTGAATAAATTAAGTAAATGAGGTAAATAAGGATAAGTATTAAGAGGAAGAAGCAAATCAACCGGGGCAAAAATAAATACCATCCCAAAATCTCATACAGATATTTTTTTATAATAGCCAGTTACTCTGATGCATTGCACGTGTTCACACACATATTTCAGATGGTAAATAGTAAAGAATGTTTGTCTCAATGATTTCAGGCCCTGATGTAAACCACATTCTTTTACCTCTAACTCGGAAGGTAACGTTTGTTTGCTCCAGGGAAAGGAAACTCTGGAGGCTGGTTGTAATGTCCTGTGAGAAATATGGCCACCGTTCCAATTGTAAACAGAAGAATGGCAACCCAGAAACACACCTTGTCAATCATTTTTCCAATCAATACCCAACTCTCCATTTCCTATTGAACAATAAGGGAAATGTTAGTATGGATATTATAAGGTGAAATATTCTGCCTCTGTTACAAAATGCCTAAAATCAGCACCTTTTAGAACAAAATTGAAAGCCAAATGGCCTTAGATGTCAATCAATACTTACAGATCCGATATCATTTGTCTGCTTTGTGCTTTCAGCAATGAAGTTGCAAGCATCCACACATTCTTTGATTTCTGGTGCCGCTTTAGCCAGGCTTTTGTACAGGCTGGCTGTCGTACTAACATCTATGCCATCCACTAGAGTGCAGCAGAAACACATTGTGAGTGTGTGTGTGAGAGTGTGCGTGTGTGTGTGTGTGGGTGTGTACTTCTGTTGCGTTAGATAGCAATATAAAGCAAATAATCAGCCAATCTAGATATTTGAGTAATTACAGTGAAAATATTTCCACCAGAAGAACAAATGTGTAATATTTAATTTCAATATCAACAGATTTACGTTGAACCATTTGGAATATATTACTACTACACATTTTATTTAAAAAAAAAAAAAAATTAAACTAATTTTATATTTATTATACTACGGGTTGGATGTCTTTACATAAATGAAAAATGTGTGATTTCAATATAGATACCTATCCTGTGTATGTTGAAATGACTGACAACACAAAACAAATTAATGACAATTCGAAATGAAAAGTTCTATTACCAAATGAGCGTGTAAGGCCGTGTCGCTCCCTTTGTTTGTCAAACATCATCTCACTACGGGGCTGTTTCAGCACATACTCCTCTGCTCGCTGCATCAGGCCAAAAGAGCTACGACGGCGCTCCCTCAAACCGTTGACCTCAGCCTCTGGCTCACCGTCGTCCACAAGTGGAGACATCCCAAGAAACCGAGGAACCAGCTCCAGGAAGATCTGTGAAACACACCCAACCTAAGATAACATCTCTGACCAGCAAAATGGATGAAAAGCAAATTTTCAATTGTTGGGTTGGAATCTAATTTGTTATTTTGAGCATTAACGCCAACACATGTTCTAGTGGTACATACATGTTTGATGCTGCGGGACATGGTGTGCGTGTTAGGACTTCGCAGGGAGATATTGAGCACCACAATCTGGTTGGTTGCAATGAGAGTGGTCACAGACATGACAAAGATCAGATACCTGGGGAAGACATGGCAGGACAAGTGTTAAAATGAAGAGAAGGGATTAGGGTTAAGTTGGCCAGAGGACGTATCAGTATAGAAAGCAAGAGGAAGTTTCAGTGTAGAATTCAGATGTCTAAGTATATTTATTATCAAAGCACCAATCAAACATGCATCCACACACTTACTCACTTGCCAATGAGAGGTACAGAAAGAGAGGTTTCAGGGACCTTCTGAGCAATTAGAAAGAGGAAGACAGTCTGAGCCAATAGCACAGAGATGGACACAGTCAACTTCTGTCCTCCAGCTGTGAACGGGACAATGAGAAGTAAGAGGGTGATGGAGCCAGGACAATAGTCCCTGGTTATTAATGCAGCCGGTACGGGGGGGGGGGGGGGGTGTAGTTTAACCGGGTGCAGTTTAAATGTTTGTAAATCATTGTGTTTGGACCCTGAGAGGCATGCGCCTCCATGCTCTACTAACCCTGTGCTGGAAGAAAGTAGGCCAGGACAACCAGGGAGGAGATGAGTGAGCATGGCAAGATTATGTTGATGATGTAGAAGAGTGGCTTTCTCTGGATGATTAGGTTGAACGTGATCTCCTGGTACTCCAGGTCGTCAGGAGAGTAACTCTTGTTTATCACTTTTCTGCCTGGCCGGTGCTTGATGGCCCATTCGCCATTCTCTACGCAGGGAGACAACAGGGCGTCCAACTGTGAATTTATCAAACCCAAACTGACAGCAAATCTTGCCTTTACACATATTTCTGAGTTCTCGAAGATTGTGAGCATTTATATTACCAGTAAAGGCCTCAGGATCGATGTCCACCCATTCAATAGGTTTCTCTGTGTCTGCATCAATAGCCAATATGAGATTTAACTCATTTGCACTGTATGTCTGAGACCTGCAGCATAAACGTAATTCCAGTTATATAAACCTGTTTTGGTTAATTATATAAACAAATTTAAACTTTTCTTGCTTGTCAGTTGAAGGGGATTTTTGTTGAAAAGCTTTTAACTGTGTTCATTTTTTGCCTGCAGGATGAACCTATTCATATAGAGACAGTGCAGTTATGAGGAAGACCATATGTGATTCCTTGCTGCTGTCCATTTTGATGGCCGTTGAGAGTTTGTTCATTAACAAGTTTTGTTCCATAACTAATTATCATTTAGGGAAAGCCATTCAGTGGCAGCACTGGTGATTTTTTTAAATTAATAAATCAACACTCAAAAGTATGAGATGCTGACAAAACAAGTGACCTTAGTTTAATGGTATTCGTTTTATGGCAGCATAATTTCCTCTATTCCTATAGAATTAAAACCTAGATTCACCCAACAACCCATAAACCAGTGATTTTATGATGCTACCAGTTGTAAAAAACGTATTGTTCACAGTACATTTGTTTGTGAAACTCGCCAAATCAATCTGCTAAATGAAAATGGCATGAATCTATTACAATGTCTGTGAATTGTGAATGAGTACAATGTTGATCAATAAAAACCATAAATAATCGGTTTCCAGTTTCATCTACCATTATTTGTCTGAGGTTGTACCTGAAGGCTAAGGTGCAGTTCTGGTAATCAAAGGGGAAGTAGGTGATCTCTATAGAACAGGTGCTGCGGTAAATGGCTGGAGGCAACCAGTACATGTAGCCGCTGGAGTAAATCAACACGTTGGCATAGTAGGCAACATCAAACTTGCCGTCAATGCTAGTGAGAATGGGAAGATATGAACGGTGGCACACTGGTTCTAGTATAGAGGCAATGTAAACATGTAAATAATAAAATTACATTCTAAATGTCAAGACCCTCAATGGGGGCTGGGGGGTCTTACTTGTTTTCAAGGACAATGTCAGGCAGCCAAACTGTGTTGTAAGGCACACGGATTACTTGGATGCCGAAATACTCTGAGTCGTTCCAGGCAAGGCGATAATCATCCCACTGCTGTGTGGGGGGAAGGGTGGTGCCCAAAAAAAGAGGGGTACACAACTTAGTGGGAAACAAAAAGGATCAAGAGAGAACATCACATAAAGAAGAGATAAAACCTATACTAAAAACAGAAACGACGAAATTACATAAGGGTAACTGCATACAGCAATTTTGCAAATAGAAGGACCGCAGGGGGTAACACTCACAATTTCAATCCAGACGTTGGTAGTGAGCGTCTCTTCCTTTTCATTCTGTAAAAGAAATTGGAAGCAGTAACATTCAGATTTTGTTTGCTTTAAACCACTGATTACCCTAGACAATATAAACTAAGGAGGTTGCAGCATTTCTGTAGGAACAGCAGATTTGCACACATATTCTGCACCGTTTCAATTTCAAAGCTAAAAATTGTAATCCTCTTTGTTTTTTTGGGGGGGTGCATTTTTTTGTCCCACCAGCCGATGATTGTGGAACTGGCGAAATCTTTGTCATAGTATTATTGTTAAGTTGCCAGAAATCCTGGCAACAATGAACTACTCTTGTAAAAATGCAGGGATTGATAACTGTAAAAACACAGTGATTGATAACTGCAAAAAAACACGGGTATTGATTATTGAAAAAGCACAGGGATTGATCAATGGAAAAAGTAATACAGTGTACAGCTATCTAATAAAATACATTTTATACGTCAAAACTCACTTTTATTTTTGGGCATTTTTTGGATCATCTTGATGCAGTTTTAATTTTTTGTTCCATTGCCTAAGTTATGACGGATTGAGTAATTTGTATGTATTGATTCTTATGTTAGGTTTTTTATCTGTCTGATCTGTATCTGTGATTTTACTTTCGGCTCTGGTCTTGGTCAATGTGAGTTGTTCTTAAATGTGTTAGATAAATAAATTTGACTTCACTCATTTAAAAAGTAAAGATAATAAAGCTTCATGTCCTTTCGAACACATTGTATGGTATAACCTAATTGAAAAATGCAGAACACATTGCATAGCTAGAATTGATCATTCACGGTGGCCAAGAATGGAAAAAAGTGCATTTCTGAACAATTGCAAAAATATCTAATGTCCAATATACCGTGATTGAAACAGACTGCTTGGGCAGCTTCCTTAAGAACACTTCTATCATGGAGTGTCTCTATTTACAACGCTTATTTAAAGTAAAAGCACATATTTTTTTGCATCCAGTTTATTTATTTGATGTTGCTGCGTTGTTGTGATAGTGTTACCACGTTTTCCTTCCTCATCCAGTGTAAGGGCTTAATGAATGACAGGAACCTTTAAAAACAACAAAATTAACTGAATAACAAGAGAACGTTACTCAGAATATTTTGTCAGATATTTGAAATGAGAACCAGATTGTAGTTCCCTGTAATCTGACTGACACAGTAGATCTACAGGTCGGCCTGCAGTTCCCTGAGACACATGCCTGTAGCATTACAGTTTGTTGCCCTCCCCTACTCTGGAATGCAGTCTCACCAGGGAGATAAGGTTGGTGAGGATCAGTTTGAGCTGAACCTCCACTTTTTCTCCAGGATCTCTCGTTGGACGAATGTTCTTGTTGTACCCCGCAAACAGGTGCTTAATCAGCTGGGACTCCTCATTACACGTCACTTCAAAGGGGTGAGAAGGAAAAACAGGCAGAATTGGCAGTAAGTTAAAACTTTTAGGTCCATGCTTCAATATCAGGGATAAGTTCAGGTTTGATGGTCAACTATGAGCATCTGAAACCACTGAAAAAGTGTTTTTCTCATCAATAGCTAGTCCTTCCACTGTATATCTTTTGCCACATTCAATATGGCAGCAATCAAAACTATTGTGTTAAAATTAAAATAAATAGTATAGCTAGGGTCAGTTATTGTCCACAAGATTAGGAGACAGCAGTTGAATGGGAAAGGAATCCGTGCGCACTTACCATGCCCAATCAACCCAAGAAATAGAATTGCAACCAAAAATATCCGAAAGGAACCGGTTGTCATTTTTTTCGACTGATTATAAGCCCCTTTCGCGAATTTTCTTTAAAATATATCAACAAAGAAAGAGAGGGCTAAAGTTACGTCCAAATGGCCCGTCGAACGTTTCCCTTGTCCCTCTACCGCTCACCTGTTGCCCCGCTAGCCCAGCTGTCGCTACCCACAGCTCGGGTTACAGGAGCATGGAAGCCGTAAACTCGGGCTCATAAAGGCACTCAAGGCTCTTTGCATCATTACTGTGCTTCCAATTTTGATAATAACAAATATTGGTAAATAATAATAATAATCATCATCATGATCATCATCATCATAATTAAATGGGCC
This sequence comes from Galaxias rostratus, assembly GCA_036024795.1. Lineage (NCBI taxonomy): Eukaryota > Metazoa > Chordata > Actinopteri > Galaxiiformes > Galaxiidae > Galaxias > Galaxias rostratus. The sequence goes on along the minus strand of JAVQJS010008401.1, from coordinate 14,339 downwards.
TAAGTAGTTTAGTTGTCGGTTGGTCAAGCTTACTTTCCCCCAACATTCTAAATGTAGCCTGCTTGCCCATACACATTTTTCTCACCTTACATTTTTTTGACCATTAAGAAGCAAGGGAGTATACAATGAACTACTATCGTTCATTTTTAACAAACCTTTCTCTTTTGACTGTGGCCCCTATATGCACTATAGGTAAATAAGTGAAATAGCGGCCCAGAAGAGATACCTGATGCATGCCCCGACGGAGTGCAGGAAAGGGTAGCCTATTAATATATCCCTGCAGTGCGTACTGTGGTTTTCATTGCGGGACTTGGATGGTTCAAAGTCAGTCAACATGATTGGTGTGTTTTTCTTCCCTTTTCGTTCTTTATTGCACTGTTGCGCAGATTGAAGATGTGATAGAAATGTAATGACTTAAATACAACGTATAATACTTATTTGTGAACAATTTTTAAGTGCTGTTGTCTAAATCTGCCGGGAAGCGAGGCAGTCAGACTCTTGTTGGTGGTAGAATGAGTGTGCCTCATATTTCACGTTCATTGCTACTTCCCTGTAACCTGAGCACTGAAGCCCCCTCTTTTCATAAAGAGGCAGGAGTGTGTCAACTCCAGTATGGATACCCCGCAAGGACCCAGTCACACCAACTGTAGACATTGGATTACACCTTGGTCGTGACGTTGGTGTGAAAGGGATACTTTTGTTTGCACTTGTCCCAGGCAGCAAATCACACGCCTGTGTGCAATGGTGGGAGCTTTCAAAATGTTGTGATTTGTTTTGTGGAGCACAGATGGGTTGACAAAGCATCTTATATTTTACACTGACACTCTGGTATGAAATTTACATACGACCAAGAATAACGCATGTGGATACCTTCCGGAGTCTCAAAACAACAAAACATCCGTCAAGGAAAGTGCCAAATAGAGCATCCTAATAATATATCTTCTTTCAAACAAAATTCCATCAATATATTGGTTTCTAAAATGCATGTCATATGTATATCAAAGAATCGTTTGAAATGAATTAGGCATGCCACAAGGTGGCACTAGCACCGTGAACACACCAAAAAAACACGCTCAAATTCAAGTGATCCTCCTAATTTGATTCAATCAAATTGAGACACTTATGTACACTTATACTGAAAGATCCACCTATACATTTACGGGTCTCCACAACTGAGGAATCTGCTGGTAACAAATAACAGTTACATTTCCAATTAAACGTTTGAGCATAAAATGTGTATGCCCTACAATCTAAATTGATTCAAATAAATTAAAAGTTGCTTCACTTTTCATACACTATTGTTTTAATCTCAAATTGTTGGCAAAGCTACAGAGACCTACCATTGTCTAAAACACTATTCACAAATCTTCAGACAAAAGCAAAACTCTGTTACTCTAATTAAAAAGAACACTGTGTGGCAGCAACTCAACACATGGCTGATTGCAATGTAGTGGCAACGTCAATTTAATTCGGCTGTTGAAACGTGGAAATGTCAACTTTTTGCGAGAGTTGTTGATCTCACTAGTGCTCTGTTTCAACAAATAGTTCTCAACCAAAGCGTTCAGAAGCTAGACCAATGACCACAAGTCCCACAACCTCTCTGTTGCCACCACACGGCTGAAACTGCGTAGTTTAAGCAAAGTTTTAACATTAACTTATCTCAATGACGTCTATTTGAAACGCAGCTGCTTAACCCATGGTCTCAGTTTGTCAGTATGGGAAAGGGGCAAAGGGGAACATCTTTTTAGATGGGTGGTGGTAGGTGGACATTTGTGTACTTTAGTCTTCACAAAAACTAAAGGTATGTTATGTTTGACACTTTCAGAAATGTGTGTGAACTGATTACATCGTACCATATTTAAATTATTAGGGTGGGAATCAAAAATTTGCCAGTGCTATTTTTTTTCAAAAAACCCTTTTCACTAACTGGTTAATCTGAATAGTCTTTTCCACTGGGTAGAAGGAATAAAAGCCTCATGACTATCCCCTCCCCCCTGTCTCTTGGGTCTTTACTGATGAATGAATGCCTCTTCTATCACTTTCCGCGCTCTTCTACTGAAAATACTTTTGTTGAATCTACCCTCGTGAGGAAATGTGGGGTCTGGCTGAGTCTTGATTTCAATGTTCCATCCCCCATACAACGCCGACATAAATTGGACCCATGTTAGATACAGAACCATACACATTTTTTACTTTTTTAAGGTATAAAGGAATGTTTGACTTGAAATGATTTTTTACTTTCTGTTTTTAAAATATGTAAAACAAAAATAATTGAGTTTTATCATATATAATGAAATTATAATGTAAAACAAACAAACTAAAAACATCCTGCTTTTCTAATGAGTCTCTCAGAAATACTTTATCAACCCTACCATATCATACTTTGACAGGGCTGTGATAGGAGTTAACTCAACATTTCCGTTGAATAGCTATACATAGTCAATCGCATGATGAATTTGTTTAGGACTTTAATTAAGTTGTCATGTTGTGCCGTTCCGTTTGGTCAAAGCTTAACAAGTGTTAATCTACTATAGTCGATGTCTCTTATCCAATGTAACCTACTGAGATGTCATGCCCTAGTTGGGTTTTACAAAGAAACTGACATGTGATCTTTGTGAAAGCTAAAATGTGTGGACAGCTTTTTTCTTCCTTGTTCCATCAGAACTCCCCAAGAGGGCATGACACCTTCTAGTTACTCATTGACCAACTTGGATTGGGATTGGCCTGTTGCCCAGTCCATTTCAGTGGACTATGATGACATACTGAGAGATAGATACCCAAGTGATCAGGACAATACTGTCACATTGGTGGGACTTCAGCGGAATACATCAACATTTGTTTACATAGATAGAATGCACTGTGATTTGTATGTACAATGTGGTCACATTGGTCCACTTACAGTTTCACCTAGTCCTTACTTGATCCAAAGGTAAATAATGTTGTTTGTCGAAAATACCTGGCAAAGATAAAAGGCTGTAGCGGGAATTTTGTGTGGGATTGTCTCTGTGTATTTGGATGGGGTCACATGAGAGGAGAGAAATAGAAACAAAGTGGGTTGTTCCAGCCCCTCAATTCAGCCAGAGATGATGGGTCTTGATAGAGAGGGTTACTGGAGGACAAGACCACTGGCTTGGCTTGCTTTTATCAACGACTGAACTCTTCTAATCTCTGGACCCTAAGATTGAGCAACAAAATACATTGGGGGAATGCAACTCAGGTGCACAATGGACTAAGAGTTCAGAGAAAAGACCCACATGGAGAGAGGAGAGCATAGTAGGACTCTAAGAGGAAGAAAAGGCTGAAAAAAAACAAGAAAGGAATAAAAAGGCTAAAGATTTGGGAATATATTGTCCTACACACAAAGCAAAGCAGCCAAGAGAGACCAACTTCTGTCTGAGATCTCAGGGGGAGGGTGGAACCTTTTAAGAAGCTGGTGGGGGTCAGAGGTACTGGAGCAATACAGAGAGATCCTTTGGTTGCAGCCAGTGCAAAACTCCACACAGCCTCTGTGAAGCAGAGCAGAATGGACCGATAGACGAGTGCAGCAGAGACTCCGGCATAGTGGGGAGAGAGGGGGCCTGTCAGGCTGGGACTCTGGGAGACACGATGGGGGTAAAGGGTAAGGCTGCGCTGGCCATCGTGGTTGTATTCATGTTCGTTGGCTCTTTATGGCTCCGTGAGTATGCCGCCTCTGTCCAACACATGTCGAGTTGTTTGTTAGCGCATACATACAGCATGATTTTTTTCCCCTAAGTTTGTTTTTGCATGTGAATGATATGTGCACATTATTATATGTGCTGGTTCATACATCTTCATTAATCTAGTTATTCCTCTGGTTAAATTGTTTGGAATGTGCGAGTTGGGTTAGGAATGTGTCACATGGTTTAAGCATTCAAGTATGGTGGTCACACCATATTCCATGCTCAAAACTAGCTGGAAGCTTAAACCGCTGAGACATTTTTTAATTAAGATTTCTTTGTATTGCACAAAGGCTCATGTGCAGTTAACTCATGAGTACACTGCTATTACAGCTTGTAACATATCCTTCAATCCTTTCCATTATTATTTTCTATTAGTTTCTGCTGCAAGGCAAATATGGTTAAAGTTGTGTTGGTGTTCTTAACATTAAAGTTATCGCTACATATTTTGGGGTTATTTCCACCCTTTTAATTTCAGTATCAGAAATTGATACTTATGTATCTTTTCTGTCCCTGTCTCTTTAATGTAGAGGGAAGTTTGGATTACCACTGGGACTCATGCCTAAAAAATTATAAACAGTTAAATAAGGTAAGAAATTAAATCAGATTTGTTTCACCGCGGCTGGTTGCAATGTCAGCTTTTAGAATGTAATTAAATTCTCTCTCCGTTTGGGTCTGCCCCTCCCTTCCCCTCCTTCTAACCACTATTCCTTCAGCTGTACCACCAGCAGTCTAATGGCAGTGGGGGTGTTTGGTCTGAGGACACACTTACCCTAGGGGAGTGCCATGGTCAGACCTTTCAGGTGGGCAAGTTGCTCGCACACCTGCTGGCTGCACAAACACCCACTGACGATGTGCTGATGCAGCCTTATCTGGCCAGTTGGGACGAGCTCATCCTGTTAGTATGCACACACTCACTCACATATTTCAAAAGTCAGTGAAGACATTTTTTGTTTTCTCAACTGACTCCTAGTGAATTGGCTCCACTGGATGTTCCTTTGACCTAAATTGTAGTTTTTGATCTTCTGCCCGCTAGATTCATGGAGGCTCTGGGTCCGATGGTGGGACTGATATCACAGGAGATTGACACCAAGACCTCCATTATACGCCAGCTGGCGCTGGCCGAGCTCGAGAGCCCTGAAGTGGAGCTGGACATGGGGAAAGGGAGAGGGGATCTGGAGACCCTCTTCCCTGAAGGTTCCCCCTATCTATCTGTGCGTTCAATGATACGCATGGAGCTGAGCCGTGGCCTGGTCGACTTTGACCAGCAGAACGACTCCGGCTGCCGCACGCTGCTGCGCCTGCACCGTGCCCTGCTGTGGCTCCAGCTCTTCCTGGAGAAGCTGGGCGAGACGCCGGCCAAGGGCCGGCTGAAAAGTCCCTCGGAGCTGTGCCGCGATGCATACCACAGCACCCTGGCGCACCATCACACCTGGTTTGTGCGCCGGGCTGCCGACCTGGCCTTTATTGCCATGCCAGAGCGGGGCTTCTTCTACAGACTTATGTGCGTGCAGAACCAGGAGGGGGCCAGTGTGGTGCTCAGACGGGTGGTTCGTGCCATTCGGGATGTGTATGACAGGACTGAGGTGGCTCTAGAGGAGAACAACATGCTTAATTTGCCCTAACGTTACGGGAGATCTACTGGCAGCCTATGATTGACCAAACTTCAAATAGAAAGCTGACAATGTTCCAGGGAGTGTCCGCTATTCTCCCCTACCAAAGGGCAGCAGATACAATCAGTTGATTACGACATGTTTGTCTGTTTATCTTTATTAATATGTGAAGACGTCACATTTATATCAACATTCTCTACATCTGCCTTATTATACCCAAAATGTATTTGTAGAATACATTTTGAATGATTTTATTTGGCTTGTTGTGAGCTCATTTTAATTTATTTATGTAATAATTATTAATTTTACACTGAAATAGCTGTTCAGATTGAATTATTAGAACTTTTGTTATAAGCTACTGTGGCTTTCCGGCAAGCAGTTGATTCTAGATACACGTCAGCCCTTAGATATGGGTTGATCCAACCCCCTCCGCACAGTTATGTCATTACTTTATGGTCTTCCATAGTCGATTACTTGCCAATACCTTATCACATAATGTGAACTTTATTCAAGCTAATAGAAACCATGCTCATATTGTATTAGTTCCACATTTTGTGTAGTGTTTTCACTCACATAGTTAGTTCTGAACGTCAAAACTAAAAACGAATCAAACTCGAATTGAAAAGCTGTAGTGCATCAGCTGTCCAGCAGAGGTCATCTGGTTCTGGAGCACCACAGACGTTTTCTGCACTAAGTCATGTTCTACATATGAACCTATGTGACAAATCATCTTTCTTAATTTGACTGGACTCACATTCTAGAAATAGCTAAGACATAACTCTGTTTTGTAATTTATAGTAATTTATTGCATTTGAAATGATTATAAAGTTTTGATAAACACATAGTATGTGTTGTGTACATAGGATGTAACTTTATAGGGTTGGGTGGACATGGATGGTAACGGACGATAAAAATAGATACATGCCATTTAATGTGGATTGTCTCCAACCTCTTTTTTTTAGGGTAAAAGCAATGCAGAGTTGTATTTTGTGCCTGTAATTGTCAGCAGTTAAAAGTAACTCTATTGATTCCAAATAGAAAATAAAAATATATTGGTCGGGGTGCTTATTATCAGAGGTTTGTTGTTTATACCTTCATGTGGTAGGGTAAAGCGGAGCCATTTTTATAGAAATGAATTCTGTACTTGAATAAGTAAATGGCAGGAATCTAAACATCATGCCTCAGTATGTGTGTGTGTGTGCGTGCGTCCGTGTGTGCATGCACATGTGACGTAGGGTACATAGGGATATGTACTCTTTATTAGACTATTTTAAACTCACAAATGCCTTTAATTCTGTGTAATCCTTGGTGTCACAGTCATCCTTTCTGAGAATGGCTGGGAGGAAGGAGAGAACACCTTAGTGAGAGGACGGAAACGAACAATAGTGAAAGGACACATGGAGGGAAGATTAGCCTCCAGGAGTCATTTTTAACTTTAATCTAGACAAAGTGTAGAAGTTAAACATCAAAAGTTAAATTATTCTCTTCACCAAGTGTCCATCTGATGAAAGGGGTGTTCGAACCTTTTACTCGCCCTCCAGAGCCTATCCCTGCCTTAGGCTATACATGTTTCTGCAAGGACGCAATATATTAATGTCAACGATCAGGCCCTTTGTAATATGCTTCATAGTTTGTGTGTGCTCTCTTCCCAGTGATGATGGAAGGTTTTCCTGCCCATCACCATTTTCCCTTCCATAATTGATGACCGTGGCGTGTGTCCAGTGAGAGTTCGAGTGGTTTCAGAGAGACTAAAGAGGAAATTCGAGGAGTGCTGTAGGGTGAGCCGAGGATTAGGCGGAATGAGATTACACAAGATTACGTCCACCTGACTCTGCCTCTTACTTTTAGGCTGCTGCCCTCTCTTATGGAACCCTTCTCTGTGCCACCTTACAGTCACTTTTGAATTGTGCATGTGGCCTGCAATAAATCTCCTCAGATCTAGCGATACAATCCCTTTATGATTCAGGACGGGGGACGATGTGGAGCTCAATGGGCAAGCATCTGTGGTGCTCTCTTGTCCCTCGAACTGTCAGTCCTAGAATAGTCACCCAGTTTCACCTGATGAGCTCAGATGAGTGGTTATGTCACAGTGCATGCAGAGGCTATGAGGGAAAATGTTCGGATAGGAAGTGAGATGACAAGATTGAAGACAGCAGGCTGTGGTCAGAATTCCCTTTACACAATTTTTATTGATTTCTCTATCAGTTTTTACAATGAACATGAGCAAAACAAATAGATACAGTAACAGCAAAACATATCCAATAATAAGATAATTATTATCCAGTTTCTGGAGACCATAGAATTAGAATTCCAAATTATTCAGATCAATTATAATTGGCCAGACTGTCTCGATGCCTCTCATGTCTGCCTTATGTTTTGTAATAGTCTTGCACCACATTTTAAAATAGGCCATAGTCATCTTTGAGACGTAGCAAAACTAGCTAGAGGAGTTTATCATTTAAAACTTGGAGGAAGCCTACTGGTCACTGGGCGTATCGAGGTTCAGTTTTTTAAACAATACTGTGGGTCATTGTGATTGATCAAATAAAAAGCGGTGGAAATAGCTCCTCATTTTGTAACAATCAACATTCTGCTGACCAAGATAAACCTTTGTCCTTCGTAAATTCAGTAGGCTACTGCTGGAATGTAAAATAAAATGGAGAGCTTGGGAAAAACTAAAAAAAATAAAAAAAATGGGGTTTCTACATTCAAAAGTACTTGGTGTGTGTTCAACCTTAAAGTTGTGATTTTAAGTCATTCAGGAGGGTGAGCTTTTTCAGCAAAAAAATACCAAGCAGCTTCCCAGAATTGTTGCAATTCCACACCAATACAATCTTTACTCTTTACAACAAAATATGAATAAAAATACTTTCCTTTTTAACAAAACCAGTACTTTTTTCTATCCATCTCAATTCCATTTGAGGAACATACACTGAGTATCTATGTGAACATAATATTTACAGAGTTTTTCTTTTTATCTTGGTGATTTGTGTTACCATAAATTTTAATACAGCCATTCAAAGAATAAATATATCATACAGTCATGTTGAAAATAAATATATTGCTTTTTAAAGTAGTCTCCAAAATAGAAAAACAGATTAATGGAGAACAGTAACTTTCCGTGACACTGGGGGAACACCATATGTCCACCAGGAGGCACTGTTGTCATCAATAAAATCATGCCCCTGTGATTCAGAATGGAAGGTAATGGCCACCCCAATGTGGCAAATATTTAATAAGACTCCAACCTTTGGACTGATCTGTGGTTGATGATGTGCTGATGAGGCACCAGAACTTTATGTTGATGAGTAATACGCTTTCAGGTATCTTTGGTTGAGGTAAATGCTTTGTAATCTTGCCAAGCAAACCATTTTACTTGACAAAACTGTTTTTATGGAGATGATTATATGTTTAGTGATTGGTTAAATTAAAAATGTCAAGAGCACGGCATGTTTTTGGACAGTGGAAAAAGAGGGGGTTGACATGAGAAGAAGGAACGCCAGAGTGGATAAAGACAAGTATCTGCTCTGGATTAGCCAACCAGATTAAGAGATTACCGCGATATTAAGCAATACAAACTCAGGGAGGTAGGAATGCTGTAGAGGAAGTGGAGGAAAACAGTTCAGTCCATTGTCTAAAAATGGCATGATATGTGACTGAAAAAACATGCCACATGCATCTTCAAGAATATGCTTTTAATAGGAACAAAAACCACCATACCAGACGTATTCTAAAATGTCACTACAAATATCAAGTCTTGATTAGATCACTGAGGCACCATTTAGACCAACCTCGGGAGAATGTAAAGGCCAATTGAAAGCCAGTCCATTGAGAGAGAATACCGGCCCTGGAAGTGGAGCCCAGCCTTCATTTGAGCAAGCAGATGCTAGTGTTCTAAAAGTGTTGCTACGACATAGCAGCAGGATCAGAATCACATTGGCACAATGTCATGGCCAGACTGACGTTGTAACGTGCCGGAGGTCAAAAGAACTCGGCTCAAACACTCCACAGGATCTGTGGTCCACTCATGCCAATTCTCTTTGCTCCCCCCATGACGTGCAGTAGCACGATGGCCATACAGGATGCAGTGTACACTGCTCTTGCACAAATTCTGTTTTGCATGGTAAACCCCCCGGCCTGACTCGATATGATATGACGCCTGTTCCCTGTGAAAGCATTTCCCTTTTTGAGTAATTAAACAGAGTCCGGCTCCAAAGCTAAAGTAAACCCAAACAGAGACTTCACCCTCACCCACATAGTCACACCAGAAAAAACTAGAAGAGTCAGATCCCTTTGGTTTCTTATTAAAATGACTAATTCAATAGGTTCAACGTAAACGGAGATGCTCCAGCTGAAAAGTTCTTTAAACGTTGCTTTAAGAATTTCTAAGTAGGAACTCAAACAAAGACAAACTTTCTGTTTCCACTTGCTCCGTAACTTGAACACAATTAAACATTTCTTTCTACAAATAACATTGTGTACTACCTATTGAAGGAATGGACAGCATTCTGTAGTTCTCAGACATATCTCTCAGTGCATGCAGAAAGAGAAACTTTCTAAACAAATAAATTAACACAAATTATTTAATTAAAAACAAACCCATCTAATTCCCTAAAAATGTCTCTAAGAACGCTTAAATAGATTGTGTTGATGGGAATTTAAATTACAAGTAGCTGTGTGAATGACTGGCATTCCTTCTTAATCTATGTCACCTAAATTAATATTGCACACTGTATGCAATTTCCCGACCTACTGTACAATTTGGGGTGTTGATCGATGGAACCAGCAAGTGTACAAATCTAAAACGGCCACGCCTTATGGACACACACACCAACACACATTCCCAGACTCAATGGATCTGAACTTTCAACATATTTTCTCACTTTCCTAAAACCCAGTTGTTGTGCATGACACCAAGATTGGTTCATCACTGCCTGACAGCATGGTCACTCCTGATGGCCAGTGGTTTGAACGATACAATATTTATAATTCACACTGAGCAAAGAGACCGCGGGCCTCTTGCTTTCTGAGCACACTAAAGACAATACATACATGCAAAATGGCTCAACTGCTGCTGCATTTGCCCACCAAAGAAGTATGTTTTATATGTGATGCTGTTGGGTTATTCTTTTTAAGTGCAACAAAATAGACATACTTTTTATAAGGTTATGATACTGTATAAATATATATACACACGTATTGTATTTTGTGTATATTAATACATAGAGGGGCCTTTTACAGGGAGGCCACAAGGTAAGAGCAACCATTGAATGGAAGATATGTTGCCAGTCCTTGCACTCAGAAACCACGCTTAGTATTTCCTCTATGTCCCCTTGTTAGTCATGCATTATAAATAAACTTCACTTTCAACTCATTTACAAAAAAAAGAAGACTTTGTCCAAGAGCTCACAAATAAAAACCGTAACAGATTTATCACCCTGACCTACACTCGTTTTCTCCTGACACAACAGGACATACAATGCCCAACCTCAGAGCAGAGTGGAAGGTGTAAACGTATTTCTAGAGTTTAAGCAGAGGGTGCTAATGCTGTTATCGGTTTCTGTGTGTGGGCGCATATGCAGTAACTGAAGAAATAAGTGGGCCCTTTTGTTGATAAGAAGGCTAAATCTATTTTGTATTGATCCTCAGTTTGAAAGATACTTTCCCAGCAAACTTGTCTCTTTCAGTCCCAGCAGGAATGTTGCTGGCATGGATCTTGCACTCAATGTTGATATCTTCGTCAGTGGTGATGTTGAGGAACTTGACAGCCACCAGGGGCTGTGAATAGTTTACCTGGAGGACAGAAATTACAGATTTGTAAAAGAAGCCATTTTGTCTCCATTATATATAAATCTAATGTATTACACGATTTAGACTGAAATGCTGGATTGAAAAGGTGAGGTTCTTACCTGAGCTTTCTTGCCGTAATAAGGGTAGTACATTAGGTTGTAGGTTCCGTTGGGAGGGAAGTACAGCAGTTCTCCGATCTTATCAGTGTCTTCTTTCTGTGTGAGTGAGGACATACAGCCGTCAGATATATTGTCTAGGAGGCATCTCAAGGAATCGGTGGCACAGCTCTGTGTCAATGAGTACTGGGCGTTTTAATCTGAGACAAAACAAGTTCCAAGGAAGGAAAGCTATGTTTTCTCTTCCACTAGTCTCCTACTTGAAACACACTTGAAATCAACTGTCAAGTAATGTTCACTTACTATTGCCATGGGCAAATAGCTAATGGCCTCAATTCCACACAGTGTATTTTCCGTCGCAGCAATCATAATCCCGTGCGGCACATTTTGTGCTACACAATGCTTTATCTCTTTGAATCCACTAAGGTATGTATAAACTCTGAATTAGATTAGATTAGATTAGATTAGATTAAACTTTATCGTCATTGCAAAGTACAAGTACTGAGACAACAAAATGCAGTTAGCATCTAACAGGAAGTGCAAAAGAAGTCGTAAAATGTATGTACATTAGTGATAAATATGAATACAATAGATAAATACGAATACGAATGTATGCTACTATGTTCTAATTCCCTCTATGAATTTACATTTTGCAATCTATCTCTCCACTCTAGACTCCGTATGTTCTCTACAATCACTACAGTGACATCCTTACCCATTCATCTTTGCCAACTTTGTACCTCTGAATATGGGGGAATTGATGAATGACCACAGAAGGTAAAAAAAAAAGAAAAAAAGAAAACAGAAGCGTACACAAAGGGTGTGAAATTGTAGCTTGCAAAACAGAAACTCAGCAATGAAAGACGGAGAAAAACGTGGAAGTATGGAAATGGGTAATTTGAATGTTATGGGTTTCACACAGATTAGCAGGGTAGCATTGAGGGGTGATACTCATTTGCATGTGTTCTATTTTTAGATTTGGGTGGACATGCTAGGTCTTTGATAGGGAGAAACAGTCACCTTTGCTCCACAGGTGACAGACGGAGCCATCCCATCTCCTGACGGTAGCAACCCAATCACCTAGAGATAAGCACACAGAGATATGTGATAATCCAGGATAATTCCAAATCAACCCTTCTATTAAGTCAGACACTGAAAGCTGCTTGTGTTGTCAAAGGACAAACGGTTTCTCATTAAACCATTATTATTATGATTATGGCTAGGATATTGATAGTGCAGAAAATCTGAAAAGATCCAACAATATGACTGTGATAGTTCCAGCGCACTGAATTGTCTCCATTGGATACCCTATGGTCGACTTCCTAGCTACTCTTTCATCGCTTCCTTGATCCCGCCTCCAAGTCTCCTAGCAACACCATCCCTCTTTACTCCACCAGCCTCCATTCCATACCCGATTCAGCTTGATGATGATACATGGCTTGCCATCATGGTAGCCATAGTAACGGTCGAGGATTCCGGAGCATTCCTCCAGCACAGTACGGTTGAACTGGCAGGAGCGCTTGGGGTTGTTCTTCACATCACCGCTGTCCTCCTGCACAAAGTACTGGTCAGGTGTGCACATATCATTCTTTTGGGTCTGGAGGGAGTTGTTGTAGGCTGTGGGAGAAAGGTGCCAGGGAGAGCAGCATTAGATTTGTGTGTGTTACATGGTTTACAGGTGGACTGAGCTACAAGCACCTCTGGAGGGCTGAGAGCAGTCGAACGCGACACACATAAATTTGAAATCCATTGCATTATGTGGGTCTTTCCTTTAGTAAAACACACCAAAATATATATGCCAGAAAGTCTAACTCCTTCTCAGAAGTATGGGACATTTTAAAGATACAACGTTGCAGCAGAGAAGCTGCCAGGCACACTTACGGTCCAAGAACTTGTCCAAAGCTTGGGCGTACAAATCCCAACTCTCTGTGTTATGGATATTGTAAGTGATTTCTAAAGCTTCCATCTTGGGTCTGATCATCATACCTTTGGTAAGAAAGAGAGGGGGGGGGGGGGGGGGTGAGCAAGAGAGATACAGAGGGAAGGTGCATGAAATTAAACATCTGTGATTGTTTTCCATGAATGCCAATTAACCAAAGGCTAATTTTGTTTAGTTCTATCCTGCAAATAGCAATAAGTGCTCGTGTTAGGGCTTGGCGTCAGTGTAGCGCGACTCGGTGGTGCAGCCGTACCAGGTGTGGCGAGCCTGTCTTGGTAGGTGGGTTTGTGGTCATCCAAAGTTTGCAGCATGACATACATGGTGAGGATAAACATGCCCGCCAGGAAGATGTAGAACACTAAGTAGAAGAGCAGGATCAGACCTAGAGACAACAGAAAAACAATGTAAACCAGTAGTCACTGAAATACTAATGGAAAACAGAGGATATTTTTGGAATTCAAAATGCTTAGTGGGATACAAACCATTGTGGCAAAAAAGGTGATCAGAAGTGAAATATAATTTTTATTTTAAAAAGGATTTTGTTATTATCCAAAACCTGAACCTTTTCCTTTCAATCTTCAGCTCCTCACAACAGATTGCAAATCAGATTACAAATATCAAAATGTCTTAGTCTGTTTTATTGTTTAGTGTTTTTAAAATATATTGTTATTTATTTTTTCACAGTTCTATTTGTTTGTTAGTTGCTGTCACCTAAACATCATTAAGCTGCACCTGTGAATGAATTTTACTTTACAACTCAAGACAATAATTATTAAAATAATATGTGTGTTACATGGCAACCCTGCAATATACCACAACTTTGCAAGGATATAATATAAATATAATATAATAATAATATAATATAATATAAAAGAGATGAACAGCTGTGGACAGTCCTATTACATTTTATTTGGTGACACTGATATTTGTGTGCTCTCATTCAGCAGAGGTTCACACAATACAAATACTGGCTCAAATACCTGCAACATATCTTCTTTCTCTATGTCTCCAATGCAACTGTTGGGCTTCTTCCAATTTAATTATCACAATGCCTTAACAAATTATGTAAGGGAGGGGGTAGTGACAGCAGGCAGCAGGGGGGCGGGGGGGGGGGGGGGGGGGGTTCCCCAGGCGATTAGGGCAGAGAGGGTCCGGGGAAAATAGCCCACACTTGTACACCCAG
>JAVQJS010008371.1:0-14728 GCA_036024795.1 Galaxias rostratus | reverse complement strand
CACGCAGCGTCTTCCTCTTTCATTTTTTCCTCCTTCGTTCCTCCGAGGGGGAGAGAAAGCAGGGGAGAGAGCGAACATCCCTCTCTATTCTCCCAGGTCAGAGAGGGAACAATTAAGTGTGGAGGGCGCGGGGGAGAGGCGCGGCGAGCCCTGCCGACAGGTGATGAATGGCCGGGCAGGCTGCAAGTGACAATATGCAGACAAGCGAGATCATTTGCAAATGGATGCAGGGAGACGGAGGCAGAAAAAAAGGGACAGAGAGATAGAGGAGAGGAGAGTAAAGGAGAAGGGGAGGGAGGGAAGCAGAAGGGGGAGAGGGCAAGGAGATTGGGATGGGGAGGGTCAGGCAAAAAGAGGGGGGGCAGGATGGAGTTAACCCTTACCGGGCCCCGTTTTCGCCATGGAAAAAAGAGAGACGAGAGAAGGAGGGATGGAGAGAGAGAGAGAGGGGAGGGGGGGGGCGCGAGGGGTGAGGGTAGAGATGCAAACACCTGCCCAGGAGAGACGGCTCATTTGTTTGGCTTGATGGAGAAGGCTCTCAAGACGCAGCGCTGCGCGGAATGCAAATGCGGAGGGGCTGCAGCCGCAGCGTGCCCGGGGAAGAGGCACTGGAGCAGGGACTGGAGCGGGGACTGGCACTGAGCAGGGACTGAGGCAGGGACTGGCACCGTGCCGGGCACCGTTTGGACCGGGGCTCTGCGGATGCCGGTGACTTTACTCTGACTTGTGTCAGAGTATAACGACAACCTGATATCCTCTTTTGTCCCACACCTTTTGTTATCTGTTGTCACAATCCCTTCTCCTCTCCTCTCCTCTCTTCTCCAGTGTGTGGCTGGATCTGGTTGGTCTAGCATAGATGGAATTAGTGGAGGCCCAGTCTCCAGTCCAAACCAGCTGACATTAATCACACTCACTCATAACGCGCTCAGCTCAAATAACGGCATCTATATTTAACATTCCTCTGGCAGGCTGTGCGTGATGGATCACTGTGTTACGCTCACGCCCGTGTGTGTATGTGTGTGAATGAGTATGAGTGGGGAACAAGAGATGTATAACTGTATGTCACTAGAGTAGGGTCTGTGTGTCCCCAGAATAATGAGAGAGAGAGAGAGAGAGAGAGAGAGAGAGAATGGCGGAAGTAAAGCAGTCTTAACGGACCAGAGTGAGGGGGCGGTAATTGACGCTGGGATCCATGCAAACACCTCAGCATGACGTCAAAAGGGGGTCGGTGGCCGAGTGTTCTGTGGAGCAGGAGCAGAGGGGTAGGCCCACATGCAGGGCGAGGGTGAGGAGGGATAGGCCCACATGCAGGGCAAAGATGAGGGGGGCTAGATCCACCTAGAGGGCAGAGGTGAAGAGAGGTAGGCCCACCTAGAGGGCAGAGGTGAAGAGGGGTCGGCCCACCTGGAATGAAGGTGAGTGTCCACAACATCTTCGGACGTCCCACTCGTGGTTTGAGAGTGACGGTGAAGGGCGAGCTGTACGACGAAGGGCCGAGTCAGAGAGGAATTTCATCTCTTACTTTTCCTCTGCCAGTCTGTTGCCATTCCTCCCTCGCTGCGTTGTTCACCTCTCTTTCATTCACACTGCTCACGGTTTTACACACACACACACACACACACACACACACTCAGTCCCCTCCCCCTGCGCTGGGGGTCCTAATTGACCTCGGGTGTAAAATGAGGTGCGGACGAGTGGCTCCAGCGCTCCACTTAGGGGCCTGACATGTAGATCAATCACCGTGTTGATCCTAATACCCTTAACAAGGTGTGTCTGCACTCAGAGGACATCTGGAGCAGCCCTGCCCACCTCACACACACACACACATACACACTACCGTCCATGACACTACGAGCATGCATACGGACGGTAGTGGGGCCACACGCGTAGTCCGATAAAAAGAAAGCTCAGCTAACAGGGAGACACAGGAAAACACACACACACACACACACACGGTTCCGTCCTTGTTTTGCATGAGGCAACAATGAGGCTAGCATTGGCCCGTGAACGTCTCTTTGATGGATCTGGCACGTGGGCTGTGTGTGATAATGACCCGGACTGTGCACAGGCTTAGCCAGAGGGAACAACCCACCACATTAAATATGTGTGTGTGTGTGTGTGTGTGTGAGAGAGAGACCAGCTTTTGGAAGCGCCTGCGTTCGGTTGACGTGTGGACTGTGGTGATTTGAATCAAACAGGAGAAGCTTTGCGGCGCTGAGGGCCCTTTGTTGTTCTTGTGACAGGGACACGGCGCCCGATCACCGGCTCTGCGAGGCACGCGCACACCGCAGTCCGTCGTGAAAGCGTCGGGCGGTGACGGCTCACACACCACTCGGGCTTTTCCACACGCTGTGTGAGTAAGCCATCCGAACGAGCCATCGGCCAAACGAAGCAGTCAGGAAGACGAACGCTCCCCCAAAATCTAGTTAGAGGCAGGCAAACTAATACGACGTTTCATTTTTATTAATAATTACTTTCTCCCCCCCAAGAATGTCCCTGGGGGCTGAGCCCCAAACGGTCCGAACTCCCAACGTGCCCTAAAATTGTCCTCTATCTTTTATTTATGGGGTTTTATTTACTTTGCTGTCTCTAGATTCCCTTAGCAGACTTCATTGTTTCTAGAAGAGTCTTGTAATACGATTGCCCGCCATTGTGTGGCCGTGTAAAGATGGCTTGGTTTCAGTGTAATATCAGAAGTCTAATCTTGTCTTCTAAATAAAAGCGCTCTTCGACTCTATGTTTAGTCCGGAGATGTCTACAAATTTCAGTGTCTGTGTGTGTGTGTGTGTGTGTGTGTGTGTGTGTGTGTGTGTGTGTGTGTGTGTGTGTGTGTGTGTGCGTGTGTGCGTGTGTGTGTGTGTGTGTGCGTGTGCGTGGGGGGAGGGGGTTGTGTGTGTGTGGGCAGGCACGCACGCTCAGAGGCGCATCAGTCAGTCCTGTATTGTTTGTGTTGCGCACGTAGGCCCTGGGGATTTCACGCCCCAGAGGACGATGACCTCTTTAGACTGGACACTCAGCCTCCAGCAGCTCCACCTGGACCAGGGGACAGAGACATGCAGCGAGCCCAACCCTGGAGGACAGAGAGCGGGGAGTGGGTGGAGGTTGTACTGCATGATATGTATGGAGCAGTTTTCACACCTTTCCTCTTCTGCCTTTTTTCTACTTGCTTTCTGTTATCTTTCCTTCTTTTTTTTTGTTCTTTATTTATTTCTTTCGTTCTCTCGCTCTTTCTCTTTCTCTCTGTCTTTCATTCTTCCTTTCTTTCTTTCTTTCTTTCTTTCTTTCTTTCTTTCTTTCTTTCTTTCTTCCTCTCTGCCTGCCCAGCTCTTTTTCACTCCTCTTATCTCTGCCTCCCTCCATGACATTTCTTATTCACACAGTCGTCCGCTGTAAGTGGACACCTGATAGCAGGTCGTTTTGGGGAAAGTGTGGCACTTCTTCTCTGGAGAGCGTAATCATCTTTGGACTTTTCTTTTTGTGTTGTTATCGTGTGCTTTGACTCCATTGTGTTGGATAGAGCTGACTGTAGCTACCCACTGTTGGATGGACGGATGGACAGAGTGTATCCTCTCCCTCTCCATCTTTCAGTCCCATTGTTCCTGTGAAGGCTTGACTCCATGCTGAACCCTCTCTCCATGCTCGGTTGCCCCTTTCCCTTCCCTGCTCTCATGCCTCCGTCCGTCCGTCCCTCTCCCAGTGCCCCAGACATTGGGCCTGACAGTCAGGCTGCTGGGCAGGCAGGAGAGCCCACCGTGCCACAAGCCATCACGTCTCTCTCTCTCTCTTACACACACACACACACACACACACACACACACACACACACTCACTGGCGCTTCGGCTCCGTCCACCTGAGCGGCCATCGCCTGTCATCGCGGCGACTCCACAGGCCCGCGAACCGGTCAGAGGGGCAAAGGGAGCGAGAACGTTCACACACACACACACACACACACACACACACACACACACACCACACCGGTGGTACCGCTGGCAGGTCTGCGGTTTTCTAGGTCAGCGTCGGGGCTGGTGACGGCGATGCAGAGGGACACGGGGCGCTGGCCCCTTTTTCTCCGGCGGAGCTGGGCACCCCTCTCCGGTGGGCGAGCTTCGGGACGAGAGGCCATCACACCTGATATGAGCTGATCTCTCTCTCTCTCCTTCTCTCTCCCTCTCTATGTCTCGGCCGTTGTCCCTCGGACTTCTCTGAGGCGCGAGGTGACAGGCAGGGGCGACGGGGAAGTCACTCTTCAACCAGGGGGACAAGGATGAAGGGAGGACATGGCCCCGGGGGGGAGCAGGACTGGAGCAGAGGCAGGGGGACGGATCCACTGGAGTTGCAATGATAGGAAAGGTAACCATTGTTTGGTTCTTGCGCGTTTAACTTTTTCGTTACAGACGTACCATGCATATATTAATGAAACAAATGGGACTGTTGACGCACAGCTTTTGGTAGGTTTTGGGATGCGACATCTCAGCGACGTGTGCGTTAGGCCAGTTGAGAACCTACAACTTGTTGGATTGCAAATGGCACGCTTGGTTTGGAGTCTTGCATGCCGTGTGGGGCTGATCGTAGGTTCCAGCATCCCCTGGTACCTAACAGCATCTACACTTCAGAGGTGAATTGATCAGTGGAGCGTGTTTGACCAGAAGAGGGCAGTGGTGGGCAGTTAATAATCCAGCTCGCTTGATAGACGTTAGAGAGAATGACGAGAGAGTGGGAGAGAGAGAGACAGACATCGAGGCAGAGGAGGTTCGACACCCAACTCTGATTTGACGCGGTCAAATGCGAAACAGACTTTTTTTCTGGCTCACCACGGCAATCCAAAATGTTCGTCAGGTTTGGTGAATTCAGGTGAATCGACGCCACCATGTCGCTTTACTCCCTCCAGGGGAAGGGTCTCGGTCCGAGGAAAAACAAACACGGATGAAGGAGGGAAAGCCGGGGAGGGAGCACCGCTGCGTCGCCCTGCTCCTCGTGTCGGACATGGCCTCTGCCGTGTCAGTGGGCCGACCCCCGCTCCCGCTCCCGCACAGGGCAGCCCGGAACAGCGCTCTGCTCTCCTATCTCTGACGCTCACACACACACAGGCACACACACACAGGCACACACACAGGCACACACACAGGCACACAGAGGCACAGACACGCCGGGCTGGTTTGTTTTCAGGCCGGTGACATTGGCACGGTAGATAAAGCCCGGTGACGGAGCGGCCGCTGGGTGTCGAGCGTCGGGCCAGCCCCGTCCTCCCCTTCAGAGAGCCAGGCAGGCAGGCAGGGAGGCTGATGAATGGGGGGCCAGGAGAAAGGGAGGGAGGGGGGGCAGGGAGGCGGGATGAGAAACAAACCGATAGGTATCTGGAGTCTCAGAGAGGGAGGGGGTGTGGGTGGGGGAGACCTGAGGCCGAGGGAGAAGACAGACAGGGCAAGGGTGAGGGGGTTCTTCAGAAAGAGGGGGGCGGTGTGAAGGAGAGAGAGACACGGAGGCCGAGAGAGGGAGATGAGATAAGGAAAGGTACGGGAGGAGGACTTAATCTTCTAAAGTGCTGATGGTGGAGGAAAGGAGTTCCGTCGCCGGCGCTGGAGCTGCCCACTCCCCATGGCAACACCATTATTCACCAGGTGTGCCTCTGATCGTGTGTGTGTGTCTGTGTGTGTGTGTGCGAGCGCCTCTTCTATTGTGCCTGTATGAGCACGCATGTAACTTTGAATAATATGCCTCTTGGTATTCCTTGTACGCCAGCGTACGCGTGCGTGTGTACGCATGTGTGTGAGCGCGTGTGAGTGAGTGGGTGTGGGTGGGTGGGAGTGTGCAGAGTTGCGGGTGCTCATATCAAGAAAGCAAGATCAGCAGATACAGTACAGAGCAGGAAATCACAGCATCAGAACGGAAACTTGACCTCACCGTTTTCGACCAAAAGAAACAAAAGAATTTTCGGAATGCCGATTGACAAGCGCTTAGCAGCGAGAGCGCCCCTTCATGTTCGAGTTTGAATTCAGTTCTATCTTGTACAGCGACAGTGACATGTACTCTCACCAAACTCAGCATATCTGCAAACGATACCAAGAATAGGAGCAAAGAACAAAACAAAATGGCAGAGTGCGAACATACTTTAGCGAGTAAGAAACGGTGATGAGTCAAAACCAAATGAGTGGACGTAAAAACAGTCCAGACGTGGAGTGCTGTTCAAGATCTCCCACCTAACCCTATGTGTTTCCGTGGTGACTGGCGCCACGGCGACGTGTGGGATTGCCTCTAATTGCATCATGGTGACTCACCGCCGCGGGACGGCAACGACCAATGAAGAGCGACGAGATCCTTTTGAAGAGCGAGCGCACATGAGTAGGTGGCACACACAGGTACAGCGTGCGCGCACACACACACACACACACACGTCTCTGTGATGGATCGGTTGGACTCTGTCCCTTGCTGCCCTAACACAGGAGTCAGCCACAGTTCACCCAGATAACACCGCTCCATAGCTTCATTTAAATAGCATATTTCCCTCTTTGTGTGTTTCTCTGTGTGTGTGCGTCTCTCTCAGAGTGTGTGGATACATATGTGTGTGTGTATGTGTGTGTGTGTGTGTGTGTGTGTGTGTGTGTGCGTTTGAGTGTGTCACAGGGCACTTTATCAGGTTACCCCCGAAATGAGAGGAATGCCGCAATCCAGGCTCGTCAAGTACCAGGGCAATATCACCGCAGATTTGATTTGTTCTGGAGGCTGACTGGGGGCTGGAGCGCTGGGCTGGAGCGCTGGGCTGGAGGGCGGCCGTCCCTCTCCCTACCTGGGGGCCGACCCGATGGGCCAGTCGGCCCCGCGCCACCGTGCGTGAGACCCTGCCCCGACGGAGCCCTTCCCACATCCTCTCCACACGGTCGGGAAGGAGTGAAGACGGGGCCTCTCGAAAGCATGGCGATTAAACAGCCGTCGGCGGGTTGGGGAGTGGGTCTGTGTGTAGCCCCACCTCGGGGCCCGAGCAGCGAGCTAATTGTGGTGATTGCACGGGCTTGACAGCGTCCAATTTCTCGCTCAGGTGCCAGTTCTGTGCGTGTGTGTGTGTATGTGTGTGTGTGTATGTGTGTGTGTAGGTGTGTGTGTGTGTGTGTGTGTGTGTGTCTGTGTGTCTGTGCGTGGGCTTGCGTGCGTGTATTTTGCGGTGGCCGGGCCCTGCGTTGTTGGTCCCGTCATTGCCGTGTTGTTTGTTCCTACTCTCCCCAGTGTCTCTGGGGACGGGGACGCTGAGTGGGCCGGGCGTCCAACTGCTAGGCAAAACGATTTAGTCACACTCAGCTGCCATTTTTCTTGAGAAAACAATCACATTTTGCCTGTGGTCATTTGGCAGAGGCCACTCTCGGAGCAGGCGGTACTGTAGGACAACCCTTGGGGAATCCCATAGGATTGTGGGGAGAGACTTCCTAAAGAGATTCCAGTTGGCCGCTTTCCAAGCGGGTTGATTTCTCACCTGGCCCCCGGGCCTGGGACTAGAGTGCGGCGGTCCGGGTTGGGGGTCTGGGTTTAGTGCTGGTCTTCAGTCTTAGTTCAGGACCTGGAGTGGAACAAGCCTTAGACTGACCCGGACCACCAGGGAGACATCCTGGATCCTCATCACCTCCCACCGCCAGAATCCGTTCTCCACAACGAGAGAAAGAAAGAGAGAGAGAGAGAGAGAGAGAGATAGAGAGAGAGAGAGAGATAGAGAGAGAGAGAGAGAGGCTCACCCATGAAGACAGAAATATAAGAACAAGAATCCCGGCCCTGCGTCAACGGCAGGTTTCCCCCACACAGAGGATCTTCTTACCAACAGAGCTGGTAATTGAAGCCATACTTAATTAGAACGGTGCACTTTGGGCTCCCACAGTTCAAAACAACCCCACTTCCCTCTCCCCAGACTCATTATATAATGCACCTCATATAATGGCCAACATACATTAACTCCCAGTAATTGTAATAGTGCTAATTATGCTCAAAATAAACGTCCGTTTGGAGGAGAGAGAGAGAGAGAGAGGAAGAGAGCGAAAGGCGGCCATGATTAAGTGTGGCGCAAGTGTGAGTGTAGATTCCGTTGGAGTGTGGGGGTAATGAGAGCTTGCACCGTTACTGGGGGGAGCGCGTTAAGCGCGGCTCTAAATAAACCTATCATTAGCATTTCCCCCTGTTTTAAAAGGAATAATTTCAACTTTGATATTCTTAATTGTGCTCAAGGGCTCGCGCGCCACTTTGCTCCCCCTCAAAACGCTAATACTCTTCAGACCCATGCCGGGAGCATCGTGGGAGGACTTTTTAACACTCGGAGGCTGCCTTTCATTCCCCGAGTCTGTAATAAGGGTTTCGGGGGAAGAAAACTAGATTTTTAATGAAATATTAACACACGGCAATAACGGCCAAAATGAATATTGTTTCAGGGAAGATGATGTGTTATCTCGGTCTATTATCTATTCATTTCTCTCCAAACGCCTCCCGCCAGTGTACAGATATACGCCCGCAGTACCGACGCATGGGCTTGGACATCGAACGTCGTCCATCATAGTTAGCTGGCCGGTAGATAGTTGACTTTCAAATGGACTGTATGAGGCTGTACACAGCGTGGAGAAAGACACTGGAGAGGGAGAGTGAGTACCTCTCTCTCTCTCTCTCTCTCTCTCTCTCTCTCTCGCTCACACACACACACAAACCAGTCCCCGTCACGTCTCACTACATTAACAATGGCAAATACACAGAGACACATTTCACTATTTCACATTTCATTTTGTTGCACCCATCCAAACACATACACACACACACACACACACACACACACACACACACACACACACACCACAACTGAGCAGATCGAAGGAAAGGGCTGGTTAATTGCATGTTGCAGTTGCTGGCCATTAGAGGGTAGTGTTGTATTGCAGTCTGGGAGAGGAGCAGCATGTTGAACAACTCGATAAACTCCTTGAGAGGAATTCACTGGCTCGCCGTGCTGCCATAGCCAGACACAGGGTTCCTCTGACCAAAACGGCCCCATCCTCAGGTGAGGTTTACATCATGAACTTGAGTCATCGTAAGTGCAAGTTAGATGGGTTCTATAAAACAACTTTCCGTTTCTGTTTAATACGTTGATAATGACCAGTATGGCGAGTACACTCTAGTTTTGATATGCTGTACATTCTGATCATGAAATGTTGTCACAGGCCCCGCTTGCCGTCCTAACTTTGTCCTCACAGCCACATCTGGACAAATAAACATAACTATTAGTGGGTCGTTGGCGAACAGTTGTCGGGGAAGCGATATTAAAACTACAAAAGGACACCTCGACGCTTCTTCAATTAAACCTTAATCGCCCAGCGGAGACATTAGACGAAGAAAACGACGGCTTATTTCGCATTAACATAAAACCCAAACACTGCATATATATGCAAATGAGCAGAGGGCAGAAGCGGGACATGGGAGAGGCCCTGTCCTCGTAACTTAGCCGGATCGACTTTGGAGAAGAAATGGCCCTCTAAACTTCAAACACCGGGAGGAAATGATGCAATCGAGAGGTGACTGCACCTGTCGGCCATCTGACTAATGAGCCAATCAGAGCGCAAGGTCGCGGAGCCCATCGGGAGAATCACCGCCACGTGTGCCTGCCAGCTCCGAATGGACAGTTCCCCACCCAAGGTAGACTACTTTGACGATCCCTTCCTTCGCCACCACCGTGACCCCGCCTATGGAGTTTTTGCGGTGCAATTTGTCTGGGAGAAAAGGCTTGGAAGCGAGTCCATAAAGGCATGCGCCGCGCTATCCCCCGTGGCCTACTCTGTCACGTTTATCGAGAGCTGAGGGATTGTCACCGTTACTCAAACGTCTGGTCCGAACCGTCATCCGTCCTAAATGATACCCGCGCGGAGGAGAGCGGCGAATTACACGGCTCCTGAAAGATGGCCACCCGAGGTGTCGCGTCGAAGCGACGCGGGTCAGGGGTCACGTCGAGCCTAAATCGCGCCGTCCGTGCTCGCGGCGTGAGCGCGCGGGGCTCTCTGCGCCGACGTTGCCTTGCCGACGCGCTCCGCCATCCCTCCCTCTGCTAGACGAGCCTTTCCATTCGCGCTCTTTCTTAATCCTGTCTGTGTCTGTTTCCCCACGGTGCTCAAAACACCGGCTCCTACTTAAGTCACGGATATGACAGTCTTTTACATTTCAACGCCGTGTTGCCGCGCCAGGCACTATTGTGACAAAGCCGTGGACATATCAGGGCCCAAAGAGAGGTGGGTGTTCTGCTTTTGACAAAGACAGCCTTTAGGAGATGCCACAATCCTTCCTTTTTCCCTTGTAAATGAGCTTGGAAATGCTATTTCTATTTTCCCACCGAGAAAGCGGGAGTGTGAGCGATAAATAGGAAAACAAAGAGCAAAAGGAAGATGGAGAGATTGGCTTCAGACTTCCGAGCTGGAAGCTGAAGAAAGCCCCCCCCGAATGCCATTGGTCTGCGCCCAGCGTGAGCGGAGAAGACGCCCAGGCAAACGGGGTGGGGGGGCAGGGTACATGGAGGCCCCCGAGGCGAGGAGCGCTCACGGACCGAACACAGTGACCCGGTGAGTGGTGGACGCGCGCCGTTCCTCTGGTGCCACGCGAAGCCAGGCTCGGCTGTGCGGCCACTGCGGCTCACGGGACGCGTCTCCACGCCTCTCCTCTCCTCCCAGCACCGCCGACCCCCTGCCGGGCAGATGAGGAGATCCTCTAGGCTGACAACACCTGGCCCAGGAACAAACCATCTCCCTTAATCTTGATGTGAAGGGGGTGGGGGCGGGGTAAAGACCCCCCTGGGCCTG
Organism: Galaxias rostratus; assembly: GCA_036024795.1. Lineage (NCBI taxonomy): Eukaryota > Metazoa > Chordata > Actinopteri > Galaxiiformes > Galaxiidae > Galaxias > Galaxias rostratus. The sequence continues at coordinate 3,928 of JAVQJS010008371.1, read as the reverse complement.
GCTCCCCCGAGCGACGGAGGACGGCGGCGAGGATGCAGATCCCCGTGGAGATAAACACGCAGACATCTCGAGAGGCTTCGGCGTTGGAATCGCGACGCTGCCATTCAAAGGGTGCCCAGGATGGAAGCTGCATGTTGGATGCCTGCTAATCCGGAGGATAGGATAGGGAGTAGGAAGATGAGAGAGAGAGGGGGCGGTAGGGAGAAGGGGGGGGGGGGTCCTTGGCAATATGCAGCCAACGTAGGTGGGGCCGACAGTGTAACTTTCCGGACCTCGCTTCACGACGACCTCGCTTCGATCGTCACACTCCAAAGCTGTTCCCGAAAAGAAAAAAAAAGTTTATTTTTACAGTAGACACGGTCTCTACCCAGTCGAGGCTCTACAGTGCCAGCCGCAGCGCTGCTGCTCTCAGAGAGAGAAAGAGAGAAAGAATAACACAGACGAGAGAGAGCGAGACCGAGCTTGATCAAACCGCAGGCGGAGAAAGAGGCAGACCCGCGTCAGGAGAAAAACAAGACAAAAAAGCTGTGAAACAGAGAGTGAGAAATACAATAAAAGAAAATACAAAAAAAAAGAGAAAGAAAGCCAAAGATGGCGGAGGACTAGGCGGGGTGCGGCGCTGGCCAGGAGCACGCGGGAGAGACAATGCGGCGTGCTAACCCTCTCTGTCCCTCTTCATCAGAACCACGTGGCCCACAGAGCAGGCCCCTGTCCCCCCTGTTCCCCCCTCTACCCGCGCCGCCGGCCTGGGGAATCCACACCACGGTTACGTTGGCCCAGGCTAGATGACCTGCTCCCTCCAAACCCGCAGGTCACATACCCTTTGTAGGTTAGTGTTTAATTTGCCAATAGTAGCTACAGCCCTCAGATAGATAAACAGAGCAACACGCGCATTCTCTATCCTCAAACCAGAGCACTGCCACACCACATGCACATCACATGTTCCCAAATAGTCTTCATTTACCTACTGTAACACCAACCCCCCCCCCCTCCCGCCAGACACACACACACACACACACACACACACACACACATCCTCTATGGCTGTGCAGCGATGGCAGGAAGACCCCCCTCCCCCCATCCCCCCAGTAAGCAGTGTGTCGTCAATCAGCGCTCAGTGGAGACATGCTTGAGATTACCACCAGCACCCCATGTTGGGAGAGCTCATCTGAAATGGAGAATTTCACTAAGTGCCTCTCATATGAATCACACACACACGCGCGCACACACACACACACACACACGCAACCACACACACACAACTACTAAAAAACACATACACAAGCTCAAAGAGAGACAATAATGCCACCGTTTATCACAGACTACATGCTTATTCTGCATTTTACATTACGGTTTACATTGCGAGTTCAAGATCGGTGGACTTATTTAAATAATATTTTTAAGTTTATGGTTTAAATGGCATGACTGACAGCTTGTGATGTTTCTGTAAAAGATTGAACATTGCTTTCAAGAATCTTGTCTTGACAATGTAGCTTACATTGGAAATATATTGTTTGCATATTGTTGTTTTAATTATAATTTCAAAAGCATATCACAACTGTACATTTTATGAAAAGTGTAGGAGGTTTTAATTCCGTTGACAATTGGCTCATGTGATTATATAAATTAACTTGATTTGGTAAAATGCTGCTTTATTTGGAGACTCAAAAATAAATTGTCCGTTGAATGAGGGTCATGTTATTTAAAAAAGATAAGACTATATTTACACAAACTAAACTGAAGCCGTTTCTTTAAGTGATTGATCGAAATGTGATATACTACTCCCAGAAACAATTCTATGTCAGTAAATAGGTCACGCTTATTTGCGGGGTTTTGTAGATTTACGTAGACAACCAATTTTTTTCACCTATGTTGCCGTTTTATTAAAGTGTTAATATTGTGAAGGGATAAATTACACTGCAATTTTCTCTTAAAGGCTTCATAACGATTTTCTTAAATTGTGAGTCCATTATTGACATTTTAATACTTTTCCGGGCTATACTGTAAGCATTTATGATTTGGAAAATATCGGAATGCAATCATTAAATTGTATTGATGATGCCGTTATGTGACTTTGTACTACTCTAGACAGAGGAAGGCCTGTGTCTTTCCACATTTCATAATGCAAATAATTAGTAGAAGCGCACGAAGTGCAGACTAACGCAACCGGCACATGACGAAGCCGACCTCGCGGGCAAAGGCAGAGGTCATTGACTTATTGCACATAAATGGTCATTTAAAGAAAAAAAATTACCTTGGAAAATTTGGACGCCAAGTCATTTATAGTGCTTTAACTCTATTAACTGGACATGTCCAATTGTCCTGAAATAGGTCAATAATATACGTATATAGTCTTATAATATTATTTCAATTTAAATATATATTCATCTCTGTCTATATTTTTTATCATTCGAACATGGGTAACTTTTAACGTAGACTGGTTGTGCCTGCTGTTTTCACTGAAGCAGCAAGCGGCTCCGTCCACTCGTGCTCTGTGACAGTGTGTGTGTGAGACTTGGCTGTGCGCTACTGTCCGTGCCTTGCTGCTGGTGATCCGCTAGTTGTGAAAAGCCACCACTAGTCGCCCCCAGTGCTCTTGCAGTCTCCATCTTCCTTTCTCAATGTAGACTTAACGTCACGTCCGCACTTGAACTTGAATTTTATCCCATTGTACGGAGGCAGCCCAAGCCACAGAGAGACAGAGAGCTCGGGGGATGCAGGACGCCATCTTCACACGGAGCCAGAGAGAAAGAGGAGAAAAAAGCGTGTAGGGTCTTGATTTATTTGGAGAAGAGGTGGCTGCCTATGTCCCCGCTCTCCACATAGCCATACCAGGGGCGAGAGCACTTGGAGTTGAGGAGACTGACAAAGTCGCCTGCCTGGCATTACCTTGCCTGTGCACGCAACATAAGAAGTGCCCATCTCTTGGTGATGTCCAAGTGTCAAGAAGAAAATTGGATTCATATTTTATACAATTAGCCAACATTTGAGCATACATTTTCTTAGTTTTTAATTAAACGCACCCGTCCAGAGACTGAACCGTGGACTGGACGCAGTTATCTACCCAGTGTCCGAGCTGACAGCGCGCGCACTGACCATCGCACTCTATCTCTTAGAAGGTGGAGGGGATACTCACCCGGTTTTGATCCGATACCTGTCACTCACCACAACCAACGAACATCAAGGATACTTTATCCCACCTTCTGCTTTCCTTCACCTCGGACAGATCGGCGCTCCTGTTACACGTTTTGACAAAAGGTGTGATACGAGGAGACGTGTGGTCAAAGCAAAAGGCACACCGATTAATTGTGGTTCTTTCTTCCACACACCCATACACAACAGTCACACCGAGACGGGTGTATCCAGAGTGGACTTGAAGAGTTGAAGCTACAAAGACACTCGCACGAATTAGAGGGACCGAGGGACCACTAGCCAGTGCCACACGACGCCTGATCAGCCAACCGACCTGGTCGGCTTTCGAAGCGCAAGAGCAGTGCCGCCTTTGTGGGGCACCCTAGAAAAGTTTGGGACCAGACGGAGGACGCGATAGGAGGAAAGCGAGCCGACCCTTTTCAGTGCAGGTCTCCGGGCAATGCCACTGTAAATGCCAGGGCAATGTCCCGTCGCAAGCAGGGGAACCCACAGCACGTGTCACAGAGAGAAATAATAGCACGTAAGTAATACATATTTTTTTGAAAAAAATTAGACATTTATGCTTTTGGAATATTTTATCGTATTTTCTTCTCTATCAATATAGATTTTTAAATGATCTCTTTTGGCCCATGCATTAAATTATTTTATGGGTAAAATAAAACAACTCATGACAATTGCAACCAATATCGGATAGTACCATCGGTACAAATGTATTGTAAGTACACTCTTTCAGAAGAACTCAATCATATTAAATAAATATTAATTTAAACATTTA
>JAVQJS010008359.1:0-17082 GCA_036024795.1 Galaxias rostratus | reverse complement strand
ACTTAGGTACACTTACGTGGCAATCTTGTACTCTGCTAAACCATTAAAGCTACATTACTTTTCTGTCTGGGACCATGTTTCAGAAAATATTTGCCTATTCTACAAAAAACACTTTAGATCTTGAGATAGCCTATACTATAAGCAATAACCAGGGTAGAACGCCATTTACATTATTGTTCCGTGTTAAAGAAAAAAAACTACAATTTTTTTTAACCACTAACATGAATTGTCTTCTTCCAACCTCTGTACAACGCTCTGTGTCTATTGCAATTGGGGTATTATCCAGCTGGCAAAAGATGGATCTCATATGGTTGGATTGGTTCGATCAGGATTTTTAATTACATTTACTCTTTAGGAGAGGACAGTGTATCGGGGACGCACAGGAAACCTAGGAGGCTAAACATTGTGAGCACTGTGTATGTATGACACCCACCTGCTAGATGCTTGTTGTTTCTCCATTCCCTCTCTTTCCGCCCGCGGCATAGGCGCAACCCTGCATTCACTAATGCTTAATTACCAGATTAGAAGATCCAATTAGGAGATCGCCTGTCCTTCAGATCAAGCCGGTGCTAACACAGCCTTTGAAAATGAGATACTTTCTGGCGCCCCTCAGGGTTGGCATTTCTTCCCCATCATATTGATCGCTCTTGAGCAACTGCCATGTGCTCGGTTTTGCCCTGTAGACACGTCGTTTCCGTCCCCCCTCTTGAGGTTTGATTTATAGTTCAGCAAATGCTGCGAGGAGCTCACACGTTGCGCTTTTGATTTCAGTCAGGGGGGTCTTTGTTACATGCCGCTTTCTTACCCCGGAGAGGCACATACCTTGATGTGTTGTGTAGACATTTGACGATATGTCTTAAATTCAACTTGGTGTGTAATCAGTTTCAGCTGTTCAGAGAGAAAGCGATTGGATTGGCCCTGTGGACTCTTGATTGCCGTAAGGTGCCGGCCAAACCATTTACTGTAAACTACATCTTCCCTTGCCCTCTTGACATTATACCAGAAGACTAGATCTTGAACACTGACAGACAGAACATCTGTAGAGATGGACACTCTGTGGTGCAATATGCAAATACTGTTCTGTCATTTCATTAAATCAAGTGCCATCGGGAGGGCTGCGCGTGTGACGGGACATACTGATCTGAGTGTGTCCAGTCCCTGCCTCAAACTCACAGCAGTCTCGCCCAATGGGCACTACAGCCACTTACCCACGCAGTGCCAGCATTGGCCTCCTCTCATGCTTTGCCTCCTCATGGAGCAGCTTAATCAAGCCTTTATCGTGAGATATTAAAACTGACGGGTCTTCCTCATTAAGAATGGGCTCCATAAGCAAGTAACACACGTGATATACTTGCAATGTACTGACCGTGCAAAATGCACGTGTGTGATTAGATTTCATAGCACAAGACAAAGACATATGTATCATAACCAACTTTGGTTATCGAAAGAAAAAATATTTGCCCATTTCAGTTAAGTTATTTTTTTAAACACAGTTAAAAGCATAGTATCATTATTTCTGCATAGTCAAAGGCTTTATTTTGTAGAGATTGCATGGTCAAAGAGAGGCTCTTATGCAGTATATAGGCCTTTTAGAACACTATATTGTTTGTTCATGTGTGTTTGCGTGCGGGTGGATGTGTGCACACAAACTCATTGGCTGTTCCAAAACGAGGAGTGATGGCTAAGGGCCAAACAAAATACTATTTTAATTGTTCACCAGAGGATAGCATCTATTGGTGGGCGTGCTTCATTTGAGAAAGTTATTAGGACTTGACAATCAGCAGCCCGATCCAAGGCAGTGAAAAACAACATTGGGCCTTATCCTGAGGAAGTGAAGTAATTGACTCTGAGAAGCCAGATCAAGTCTGGCTACAGGCTGCGCACACAAGAGGGGGAGCAAAAGGAGGAGATGGGACCGGGGGATGGGAGAAAACCAACATATTTCCACTCTTCACCTGAACGGCAAACAAGCAGGAGAGGGGCTGAAAACACTTTCAACCCCTCTACTCTCTGGTTGACAAAACAATCATGGAGAGAGCCAGAGAGCGAGAGAGGGAGAGCGAGAGAGAGAGAGAGAGAGAGAGAGAGAGAGAGAGAGAGAGAGAGAGAGAGAGAGGTGGGGGGTTGAGGGGAGGGGGGGTTGAAGGTGCAGCCGCCACAGCTATATGGCAGGCTGGCTCTCATTGTTGTCATTCAGGTGTTGTAAATTGGGATGTGTGGGGCAGAACAGAAGCCGGTGTGACTGAATACCTGGAGACACCACTGACCAGGAAAGACATTTTCTTCTGGGAAAAATGTCAGTGACAATTCCCATAATCCATTTTCGTCCACGGACAGGCTAGACGGACAGATCAAAATGGAGATTATGGGCGCAAATTACCTGTGTCTTGTTGGAAAAAAACATCAAGGGACAAACGTGAGGGAACGCATTCCTGCTTTTGTGGCTTTTCTCGGATGCAAAGAGAACATGAACGCAACCCTCCAAAAGGTAGGGCTCACATAGGTGGATTATACGATGGTACACCCCACCAGCAAACACAGCCTTAAGACGGTCCTCGGCGAGTTGTTGGACATGTTCCCGGTACAAAAGGTGTGGATTGCAGGGTGTCGTGACCCTCTCAAGCCAGGCAGGGAACGGGCCATCTCTCCATTGTCTCCGTGTGACTTTCCATAGGCCCCAGTCAGCGACTCCATCAGGGGGTTGTGTTTCAGAGTAACCCCGTCTGACAGCCCTTCACAGCAGGCTGACACCCCTGAGAGGCATCCCTTCCTGTCTTCATCAGACTCTGTGTTCACACTGGTATTTCACTTGAACCCCAAAGGTCCTGCATCCAAATAAAGCTCTGTTTGGTCCAGGTCCTTTTATTATTTTCAGCCTTAGTCTTGGAATTGCACTTTGAAATACAGGAAATAGAAGTGTGTGTGTGTGTGTGTGTGTGTGTGTGTGTGTGTGTGTGTGTGTGTACGCCATTTTTTTGGGCTTTTTTCATATAAAGTTCTGGAATATTTGTGAGTACATTTTTGTGAGGTATTTATGGCAGATTAACAATATTCACAGGTATCAAGCCTGAAAAAATGTCTCGCTTGACTACATCACATGAAAGCGTCTTAACACTCACAGCAGTCTATAAGACCCCTGCTCTTGGCCTCAGTGAGGTAAATGCATGCCTGACTATAGACACAAGTAGGCTGGCTCACTGCGCTCTGTTAACACCCGGGACAGTCCATGTGTGGAGCCTGGGGGAGGGGGGCCGTCTCTGGGAAAAGATCTTGCTAACACCCAGACGGGCCCTTGGATAGAGCAACACATCTAGTACTGATTGCCTGGCATCAGATAGCACCACGGTGCCACCTGCCTATGTCTATTGCAATTTCACCTCTCTGTAGGGAAGACACTGTGAGGTGGATGATGGAGCGATCTGGCTGCCTTTACTGGCTAGATGGAGCTACTTTAGCTTCCCCTGGCTTCTGGCTTAGCATGTGTGATGCTCTGAAAGCATGTACTTTAGATCACACAAACTCTGTCTTTGTGGTATTTGTAGAGGCAGAAATTCAGCGCTCATCCAGTCTAACACTATTTAGCCTTAAGTGTTTAGCAGGGATTCTGCTAGTTGTAATGACTCATATACACAGAAGCATGCAATACATATAATTAATTAACGTATTGGAGTCAATTTAGGTTGGAAGGAGATTGCAGCAGGGGTTTCATTACCATGCCAATTCATTCTGGATTATAGAATAGTCATGCACCAGAATGGACTTTCTTCGATTAGGCTTAATCTTCTTTTTTATATATATATTGAGTGACTCATTTCAATCTACCATCTACTTTATAAAATACAAAGGCTGAATTGTTGTTTTGGTTGATCAAATTACATGTTATTTGCCCTATGATTAAGTTAAAAAGAGTAGCAGTGTTAGCAGATTGAAACCCTTTACTATGTGCCACGCAACGCCCTTTGAGGCTGATTGCTTTTGCTGTGTTGCCAGATATTATATAATGCACCTGTTGTCATGCATTCAGGGCAGCTATTAAAAGGTTAGGAGGAGGGGCTGGCCCTCATCAAAGGCTCAGGGGACATGGAAAGGAATGGGAGGCAACCGCCGTCTTCCTGAGCCACTTCATTTGTCGGAGTCTGTTAATTAGCGTCACGCGAATGCAGTTGCCAAAAACAACCTAAAAGTATCGTCCTACTCAAACCGCCCTCACACCGGTGTCCCTCCCTGGTTTGTGGTCCTCTCGCCCTGTCCCTTAATTTCGCGTCTCTTTTGAAGTTCAACATGAACAGAAACAAGGTGAGTTTGATACAAAGAGGCAAGACATACTCATCAACAGAGTATGTCCAAGTCCACATTACCGTCCTAATAGGAAAGTGTGTTGAAGCACGTCTTTAACTTCCTTCCTGACAAGAGAGAATTAGGTGTCAGGAGGATTTCTTTTGATTTTAATTGAATCGGCCCAGCACATGAGCGGTGTGGGGGGAACGAAAATCTGAAGTCAAAATAACCTGTTAGCTTTATCCGACGACCTCTGGTTCAATATGGAATGGTTGCATTATTCCATCTTACTCTTTCCTCCCCCCACTTCTCTAAGTATTACTAGCGACTTGTTTATTAGGCGAGTTGTTCGATGGGGTAGAGGAGGTTGATGCTGTCTCCCATCATGTGTTTTCCCCCACCTTTTGTTATCCACTAATAAGTTTTGGCCTGCCGCTTTTGTTTTCTTGAACTCCCACGGGAGGTTCCCTGGGCCAGGGGTAAGGCTTGAGATAAGTGTGGGAGATTGTGTAACTATGGGGGATGCAGTGGATGGACTCCACATGAACAGACTGCTGAGATCCTGCAATAGGTTGGGGTTTTCACAGCTCTCCTGAAGATAGCAATTGTAAGTGTAGTGTTTCACACCTTTCGCCATACACTCGAAAGCTTATTTTTTAACTCTGAAACCTTTTAGCCAGTGAAAGATCACACAATCCTTGAGTCCACAGAACTATGCAATGCCATATAAAGCTTAGGCCATTTAGTTGTTTGACAACTCTTTTTTTCAATGGATACCAATCTTTTGCTTTAACATCAGAACCGGTTGGATTTAAAACTTTCCCCTTTCACGGGTACACCTGGATCTTATTAAAACGTCCTTATCTAGTATCTAAGATAGCCCCTCCGCAACCAAACTCTATCATTTCCAGGCAGACTGTGAGCTATTGATGAAAAAATTTAGCTTCTCCTTTGTGCCGTGAAGAACCAATCTACACCGCAAACTGCCATTAACTTTAGGTTGTCATGGATCTCTACACTTGATCAATAACCTTCACATATCATTACGAGTTAGAGCCTCAGAACCTTGCCTTGTACCTTCAGTCGCAAGCAGGGATAAATCTCTCTTAAAAATAGCCTGAAACACAATCTTTTTAGTCTTGCATGGTGAAATGTATTTCTTTTGCTGCAACTGGAGACAGCAAAGGGATCAGTTTTATTTCAGCGCTCAAGCTTGTTTAATTTGATTTAAGTTCACAATCACCCCTTCACCTTCTTTCATAAATCCCCCCCTTTTTGGACAATGTTAAAGTATATAGTGTAGTTCAGTTATTAGAATACGATGTATCACATTGCATAATTTTGTATGATTGGCTAAATTATTTTTACACAAAAACCTGCTAACAGACATTCATATGAAGCTGCAGTTCAAAATGAAATTGCAGTTTACAAAAAGTATAAGGCAACACACGATAACCATGTAAAAACTGCATAGACAAATCAATCTCATTACAAAAATTTATTCTGCAGTGTAACGAAATACCACGTCACTCCTACCAGAATTATAATGTGAATTTCCCCTTTAGAATAATCCCCTCAAGGGTTTATAGTTAACTAATGAGAAATGTTAGGGTTTAAAAATATTAGATTTGATGACATTCTCTATCAAGAATGACAAAATGCTAAAAAAAATCTTGAAACGTCATATAAATGTGAGATTATTAATGTGAAACACCTGGAAATCATTGCGTTGTATTTGCCTGACAGTTAAATCTACACAATTGTACTCATCACACAGAATTTCCATAGTTACAGCATGCAAGTTCGTTCATTGTTTTCATCTGTCGACCATGGAAATTGCACTTTAAACAAAAGCTTTTCAACATTTTGCATTTTCTCTGGGTTTCAGATTCAAGAGCTGGAGAGGGTGCACCGAGAACGGTGGACCACGCGGTCATCGGTGGAGTGGTGGCTGTCGTCGTCTTTGCCATGCTCTGTCTACTCATAGTTTTGGGACGATACTTCGCAAGACACAAAGGTAGACATCAGTCAGTTCAGTTGGTTACTTATGAACCATCAGGGTAGAACAATTAACCCATTACATGAGTGGATTTCCTTTTCCAGTTTTGCCATTGAATAATGAGTCTAGTGCCACTGCACATCCCTTCTTAATTTGTGATTGTAACCACGTCTAAAGTGAAATCAACCCGCCATTGTTTCTCCTTGTAAACTGGTCCATGTCTTTCGATGTGTGTTCGATCTGGGCCATCGGGTTCATTATCAGCCCCAACAGTGTTGGGATGTGAATAATCCCTGTCGGAAATGAAGTTTGAAGTGGATTGCTTGCTCTCGCATGCTTGTTGAACTTGACAAGGTTAATTTGGAGGCGCGAGCCAAGATGAATGGCAAATTTGAGGATCCTATGATAGCGGTGGTTTCATGTAAATCAAAGAATTGATCTCCATATATGAATCTGGAATATCAATCGAGGAACCCCACCGTTTTTGTTTTTGCTTTTTAGAGTATCTCTCACGTCTTAAAAAGAAAAATTATTTCAAAAACGTATTGACAACGTTTCGTCAAAATGTGCTGGTGTGATCATTCATTGGTTTTTGGTTTAGTGGTGTGCTCACTACTTTATCATCTCAAGACCACTAACTTTAATGCGAGCTTAGCGGTACCAGTCACATTGGTATTGTTGGCTCACTGACCATCCCCTATTCCACCAGGTACTTACTTCACACACGAAGCCAAAGGAGCTGACGACGCAGCGGACGCAGACACAGCCATCATCAACGCAGAGGGTGGTCACAACAACTCTGATGAAAAGAAGGAGTACTACATTTAGACCGGGAAGGCCCCACACTACTGTCCCCTTTGGGACTGTACGCTGTTTTTGGGTTAGGTTGGGTTGGAAGTGTAGAGGGTGGGATGTACTATAGGTTTGAGGATCGGTAGTTTTTGCTTTGTTTGTTTTTTGTTTTGTTTTTGAGGGGGAAATTGATAGAGGGTGGGGTGTAGGGGTCAATTGCCTTGAGCTGTTTGTAGTCCGCACCCGAAGGATGAGCTTTGCACGTAAAAGGCAAAACTACAAGGAAGTGTATATGTATGTTGTGTGGATAAAAAAAGTTTTGGGGGGTGGGGTAGGGCGGGGGGTTGCTGTTAGGAGGGGGGGGGGGGGGGGTTGCTAGACGTTGCCAGAAATCACTGTAGAGAGCTTCACCATTTGACACCTCCCAAAACTGCTGGTACGAATTTTGTTTAGTTCAACCATTTGCAGAAAATTCTGTGCCTTGTTCTGAATTTCTTTTTTAGTCATTCTTTAATTTTGTAGGAACCCCATCACTGTAATAATTTCCTTCCTTCGCAGTATACTTCGCCACTCTCTTCATTATCGGTGTGCTGTAAGCTTCCCTGTAAGGGTGTTATTACAAGGCCACTCTATTCATCTTTCCTACTGTGTGTGCACACACATCTACTCCTGCATACCAAAACCTCTGAAGCATCTATTTCCACTATACTGTGAGCGGACCTGGTCTCAAGCCACCACTTTTTTCTTTCGCAGACCTTTTGATAATTTCTGAACACATTGAATGCTTAATGTATCATAATTCTACTTTATTTACACTAAGAGCAGAGTACAGTGAATGCCCATAATGCCGCCTCGTTCACACAAAATGCACTTAAATTCTAATCCAGAAAGAAACTGTTTTGCTATTTTCAACCATTCAGTATTACCATAAAGATTAGTCTTTTGACTTTTCATTTATTTTTTTTTTAGTAGATATGCCACTTAATCTGAAATAGTTTCTTCTCTACAGCATAAGCAAAGTAAAAAGCTATTTTTTTCACCATGCCATGCTGAACTTAAAGGCATTTTCAAGTCATTATTTTTTACTTATTATTCTGTTCAATGTTGCTGTTCTGTTCGGCTGAGAAGACCCACAATCTCCTGAAGGCATTTATTGTTTTGCGTTGATGACATTTTTGGGGATTTACATCTGTGCTCATTCAGAAGTATTTCTACGAAATAGAAAATGGTTTCCAAAGCTGTACATGGTAGGATGTGCTGTGTCTCTCAGCCGAGATGCTGTGACTCTATAAGATTGTTGGTGGAGAAATTTGTGGAGAATGTTGTCAATAATGACCAAGCAACATCCATGAACTCCCGATTCACGTCATTCAAATTTACACGGAAATGTAACAGCCTGAGGGAACCTCCAAAATAAATACTGTCTGCATTTACCATGATACCACCGACAAATATTACCCTACAACAGTCTTACATGTAATGATGTTTAAACACCATGCAGAAGATGTTCAAAATTCATAGCAAAGTAGTGTTAACGTATGCTGAACCTAAGCACGTCATATCTTGAACCTATGAACTTATTGTACAGCCTAATCGAGTCAATATAATTTTACAAAGTTACTTTGTTTTTATGATTATGGACTGTCCAAAGTTGTCGAGTAAATTATGAATCATCTCCTAAAAAATAAGAACACGTGAACATATCTAAAAAATTTGCTTATGTTGCTTTGATACTATCACTTATTTGACTTCTACTACTTTTTTAACTTTAAGAAGAAACATTCATAAAATATTTGGTTTTGGAACACAGACTCATGCAAAGGAAATACTACCTTCAAACAATATTTTCTATTCTAATCATCTGCTTCACTCTACACACAATCCTGTAAGCTAGACAAAGAAATACACAAAAAAATGTTGCATTGTAGCTTAGCTAAAAACAAGACAGACATATTTGAAGGGAACTATGTATTTGCCTCAGTGAAATTTGAAAGTACTTAGTAGACATTGGATGCTAAATTAGTCTGAATATTTCTGTAATACTACAACAATGCTGAACAATATGGCTCATACAAGAATATTTCTATCAGAGGGATAAACTAGTATATACAGACAGAATGTCTTATGTAAATCAAGCCGGTATAATCACATCAATATTTTGAAAAGAAACCAGTGCCAGGAAATTTTTAACATTTTGGGGGTTGAGTTTCATTTGGAGTTTTTTTGAGGATTACAGTATATGATTTTCACCCCTTTTTTTGTTGTACGTTTTGTCACTCCATACTACGACCAAGTGTTTTGAGCAGAGAACATGGTGTGTTTGTGTCCGTGTGTGTTCCCAGGGAGAGGAGGTGTATATGTTGGAATGTCACTGAAACGTCGTGCTGGAGACAGGGCCTTATTGCCACTTTTATCACACATCTGTACTGTACATGGTTTTGCTATTATGCAACAGTTTTCAGTTGCCAAAACACTCATCATTTGCCGCATGCAAGCAAGTTTGAAACTGCAACTCTGTTTTCCTCTCTGCTCTACCTATGTTTCTGAGTGATTGGCCCAAGCTCGTGACCATTAAGTGAGAGTTGGATTCCAGATATGTTTTTTTAATGCCAATATAGGCACATTTTTTATAATAACGGATTATCAATATATTTCTTCTGATGGCACATTTGTAATGTCTATGGGAGAGTGAAAAGAATCACGGCCCCTATCAGTCCTCTTGAAATTTCAATATTTAACACAAATTTTGTCCGCCATTGTGCAGGATCTCCCACAAAACTGTGACAAATTGATTTATGGCACAAGGACGTGCGTCACTAAGTCAGACAGAGATGCCTGTACTTGGAGCATAGTTGTTGATCACGCAGTACTATGCAGTGACCACGAGCATTCTGCATGTTTTCAATGCAAGGGTTAGGAAAAAATTACACTAAGCAAATGGTAGGGGTCGCCAAAATCACGTCCTGCAGATAAACTGCCTCAAGTAACTTTAACTCTTATTGAAGTGTCTTTGAGTACCTAGAAAAGCGCTACACAAGTTCAATCTATTATTATTATTATATTATTATTATTATTATTATTGTCACTATTGTTATTTTTAGTTTTGAATTTTTCCACTGTTTGAGTCAATGAAACGCCTGTGAGTTATATTTTTGTCCTGCTGAGTTATATTTGTCCTGCTGAGTTGCTAAACCTGGCAATGATACTTTACATATTTAATCATAGTTAATAACTAACTCCAGATCTGTTGTTTCTTTCGAAAAAGGATTTGCCACTGATATAACATTGTATATTGATGGGAATGTTGTATGTATTTATCTTCTTGGCAAGGTGGAGTGGCTGCCTGATTGGGTTAGATGCTTTCAGAGTCCAGTTTACTGTTGTTGCTGAACTGTTTGCCTAGTGTTGCTTGATGAAACAGACAGAACGTCAGTTCCATCTGTCAGTTTAAGAGTTGTAAGAGCGACATGGAACAGTGAGCATTCTCCAGTGTTTGTTCAAATGTGTGGTCAATGCTAGTAACTGGGTTTTTATATTGTTTAGTAAAGCCCTTTGAGGAAGAAAACAATTAAGAATTGCTTTGCTTATTCATCTGTAAATTAAATTTGGGCAAATTAGGTCGAATGTACCTCCTCATCTCAGTAATATCAAGAAAGCAAGTAGTCCAATATAAAATCAATTGGATGAAAGTGAGTGGATATAGAAGGTGTTAAATATGTTATCACTTCAAAATAGTTTAGGGGTTATGCTGTTGTGTTTAAGGTCTTTCATTCTCACATTCATTGGTCCCTAACCAAGTCCCTTGGTTATCCAGAGAAGATAGGGTTGTAAAACAGACTACAGAATACATTTACATTATTTTTGTTTGTTTGTGCCCTGTCTCAGGCTCGTGCATTGCTTAATAGTGTGATTGCTTCTCAGGTAGAAGTGTATGCCCCCTGTATTGATAACATATATCAAAACAAGTACTAGTAACTATAGCCCCAAGGAACACCTGGTGAAATATTTTGCATCTAAGCTGTACATGTTTTATGTATTTTTCTTAATATTCGGTGCACTGTATAAGATGTGTTGTATTACTTTGTATAGACATAGTTCACACAGAAGGAGTACTCTGTTAGATGGATGCAGGAACAGAACCAACATGCTGTGGCAGTGCAACTATCCGGTTCACCCCAAAACACCACCTTACAGAAGTTTGGTTTACTCCCAGAAAGATTGATTGTTTACCACTCATTGTTTTTAGGTTGATTATTTTTGTCTTTCTGCTGTATTTGGGCAATGTTAATGTGTATTAATGAAGAAAAAAGATATCCACATTCCCATACACATTTTGTATTGGTTCATAAATAGAAATTTTTACAAAAAATAAAGTTCTTGTCTTAATAAAAAAGAAAAGATATTAATGTTCAAAGTAATCATTGTATGTGTTGTTTGTAAAACCTTTCACACATTAATTAGGCAACCCTCGCATTTTTTTTGTGTTATCTCATATTACTCAACTCCACTGCTAATGTTGGACCCATCATTTTCCCCTAGAACCCCATAGAGTCATTGCCTAAACAATCATGGATCACCCTATCTTTGCCAGGTAGGGGAGTTTGGAGGTGCATACAGAAATTTCCAGGCCCCCTGTCAAAACTCACTGATGTGAGCCGAGCCATAAATACCATGAAATCTCCATCACACACCTCGAAATCCTACATGGACATACAAAAAACTTCTCCTAATTAATAGAAATATAATACTCCAAGGAGCGCCAGGAGAGCTATAATAAATTTAACAAGATTCGTGCTCTGCCTGGAAATTAAACTCTCGTTTCCATTAGGGAGTGCAGTATATAATTCAGTGAGCCAACATCTTAAATAAGAGAATGTGTATTTTTCAATTCTATACTTTGGAGAAAAAAAACGCTTGTATTAGTAGATACTAGGTTATCTCTTACCTTTTCTTGTTGATGGAATACATGTATTTTACAGCCTTAGCTAAGGGCCTCATTAATATGAATACATGTCTGCTTAGATTTGACATTAAATTGTCCCATTCCTTGTCAAAAATTGTATTTTATTATGTAAAGCGTATGTCGGACATGAAAGCTCTCCTGCGTGAAAGTTCTCAGCCAAAAGCTCTCACATTACCCTGTGGCAGTTCCATTGTGGTACAGGCATGGAACAGATGTACGGGGTAGACGATTTGTCTCTGTCTCCAATGGGAGGGCTTAAATGGCTGCATTTTCACCGTGATTTAATGGGCTATTTACAGGCTAATTAGGGGCATGCAAGAGAAGCATTCATTATTCACACAGGCACACATCGAAGGAACTGATATTGTTTACAATTGAAAGTGAAAACATTTAATTCCTCGACAAGGATAGCTACCGTTCTATTTATGTTAATCTGAAATAAAGGCAGTCGATGTAATCTTTGGGGGTACAAACACTGTGGTCAATGTGAGGTTAGGACAACCCACATGGCACTGCAAAGCTAGCCCATATTGGGGCAGAAGTACCGTTTTTAGGATTCCACCATCAAATTGTCATGAGCCATTAGTACAGTCCTTATCAGGCCAGGCAGACCAAGCTTGTTAGTTGGGATCTTACAGCAGAAGTAGCAAGAAGCAGTAACTTGAAACACAGAATGTCATGTCACATTCGACATTTTACAAACTCAGCTTATGTTTTATTGATTCTATTGGAAGACATTTTCTTACATCTCCCAGAGATTTATTTGAAGATTGTAGCACAGTAACCGTTGAGGATAAAGGTATATGAACTTGGTGTGAACGGGTGTACTGATAAAAGCTACAAAGCCACATTTTTATTGCATTTTTACTCATTGATATAAAACATTCATAGTGGCCTATGGGGTTTCATAGACCAAAAAAATGAAAACCCTCTCTGTGCTTACCACCTAATCAATAGGCTTGCAGTAGTTGTTTAAAAGCTTCTATAGAACTTCTCACTTAGTTTACACAGGCACACACCAAGATAAGTAAGTGTGCTGGTGACGTCACACATACTCACATACTTTTACGATCAATACCATTTTATGGTGAACAACAAAATATGTTAGAACCTAAATAAGTGAGCGTTTGTATGCAATGCTTTACAGTACTTTATAAAGAATATGGATTGGCCTATGTACGAATCGATCCTTAAAAGATGTAACTCTTCCATTACAATGTAGCTGGGGCTCCACTTGTTACAACACATTTTCTCAGTTATTTACCCTCACTATATTCCAAATCAATGACAATGTGACAACGGTGGTAAAGTGACGCTCCATTCCTGTAATCACTGTAACACAATGTGGAAAAGCGTTTGGAAAGGAACCCTTGGCCATTGTTGAATGAATAATACGTTGTAACTTTTTAAATGCCTTGAAATTAAATATTAATGATTTTAAAGTTTAGGAAATTATACAGGAAAGAGCTTTTAAGGCTTTTCCAATTTAACCTCCCCTCTAAATCATTGTACGGAAGGGATTTTTCCAGGGTCCAGAAAGAGTCAAATTGACACTGTTGGATATTACCGGACAAAGTTGAAAAAGAAACAAACAGCACAGGATCTCTCCAAATCACATAGCGCTTACCACTGTACTACCCACTCATTCCCATTCATCTCAAGGTGTCTTACAGTTTTCGCCCACAGTTCACAGCAGCACTCTCTCGTGTCAGCCCGCTGCAGATGTTGACTTTGGGATGGGATGGGGCAGGGAAGGGTGGGGGTGGGGGTGGGGGTGCGTGGGGGGTGGTGGGGGGAGGGGGGGGTTGTCATGATGTCATGAGGGTTGTAGCTTGTGATTGCCTGAGCAAGGACGCTACAGTGGGGTTGTCATGATGCCAGAGCTCAAAGTCACCTTGCAGCCCTGGTAGAAGCCTATCTGCTAGCAGACTGCCAGAACCTTGCACAGATGTCAGGTGCCGTCCAGAGACACTCAGGCAAGGGTTGGGGAGGAGAATGAGGGACACGTCAAACTTAAAGCCCACAGCCTACTGATTCATGAAGTAGAGTAGTACATTTGAACAAATCCAGACTTTCTTTTTCTTTTTCTCTGCTGATCGTCTGAGACAGCTGCTTGTATGTCCTGTCCAATGAAGAATATTACATGAGAAAGTTTCTTCTTCAAGCAATCAATTATTTTGAGTTGTATGAAGACTGTCTCAACAATTATTTGAAGTGAATGCGCCCGTTTTATGATGTGAATAATTGTCTGTGATGCCACTTCATGTATCCGCAGGACTCCTAGATATTACACAATTAAACACAATTTGCGGTGTGCACATACATTTGCCAACAAATATATATTTTTTGTATTCATGCGACAGTGGAGTCCACATGGTGACAGTGAGTGTTATTCCATGAGTAATGTTATGGGTATTGACCTGAAATTACTCAGTGTAGTTTAAATGAATAGAGCCATGTGTGAGGAATGCTTTAATGTCAAACATTACAAATGCCTGTCTCAATAGCATTAATAAAATACCATATCATCCAATGGGAAACATGCTAATAACTTCAGCTGCCTCAGTTTAGCAGAAAAGTAAACTGCAAAAACAGTGCATCCGAACACCCGGCAGCCTGAAAGTAAATTGTATTCTGTTCTTTAGATTCTGAGAAAATTTTGAAAATAATTTCTACGCAAATGTCTCTGTTTGTGTCTACACAATGATGCTAAAAGCTTTCTTTGCTTTCTTCAAGCATAATGTCAGGGCAGTCATTTACGCCCTGTGGTAGGTTTGTCATTTTGTGCAATTCAACCCCAGCCTTTTACACCTAATATATCACAGGAATTTGTTTGTTTGGCTGGAGTGGAAAATTATTCCGTAATGTGGCACGGGCTCCAGTGGTATTACTGCTTTCTTTTTAGGAAACAGCTCGAGGTGAAGCTAGGGAAGCCAAAGTATATGACACATTCATTATATTCAGTGTATGACATAAAATAGGTTTTCTTAATCTGTCAGCCTTGCTTTTGAGGTACTTCTCTGTTTATGACATTAGAACGCTGCTTTGGTGCTCTATGTTTGGGTTTGGGGTTAGAAGACGAAGAATCTTCTTTACATGGCTGAGATATATGAAATACTGTGAAACCCAGGGCTAATGATCTGCCACAGCAGTTTGAGTATAAATTGCTACCTTTCACCCTTTATTATACGTGAAGGAAGCGGGGCTTATATGGGTATGCCTAACATACTACCTCTGTGTAATAGTGTTTACAATTCCTTTGAAAGAACTGAAAGAACTATTCTTGAAAAAATTATATGCAATCTAGTCATGGCACATTTATACACAATCACACATGGAATTACTATTAAATAAATATATGCACTGAGCAAAGAACACTTTACATTGACATTTACAGTGCATGGCTGGTAAGTGACCTTAGCGGGCAATTTATAACTTGGTGGATTATAAAACAAATTGCAGTGGTAAACCGCATTTTAGTTACTTCTTCTTTATCTCGTTTAAATGCTAATTGGTGAACTACATGAAGAAATGGCAGTTGATTGTCAGATGCTAAGATTACATAGACATATATAGGACGACTATTGCAAGGGTATCAAGGGTTATAGAAAAAGCTTCTTCAGATATGATATTTCAGTTATACTGCGCACAATTACTGCGTCTGATAAAAAAGACCATAAACAATCGAATTTTGCTACTGTTTTTACGCCCAATTCAACTTCACCAATTTTTCTTTGGTGTATATCTATCTGCACGTCATGCTGCCCTTTGTCCATTATTTGGTCTATGGCGTTGTTGTCAACTGTCATTACTGCTGGCTTACTTGAGTTGCCTCACTGCTTGTGAGAAAAGGGTAATACATCGTTTTGTTCTTCCAACCACCTAATATGCACTGATTCAAGCACAGTGTATCAGCTAATTATGAATTGTAAATGCCTATTCAAAAACATATATACCCAGTATTTTTTAAATTCCTACCCATAAGATATGAAGGCTTTCCTTTCTTTCTGAAGTTTTACTGTAATGTGCCATCCTATGCACAGACATGAACATAGACAAATGGAGATTCTAGTATTTATTTTCATGATTAGCTGAAATAAATGGAGTGTTCATTAGTTAATAATCATTAATTACTATGATTTTTCTCCCTTTTTTTGCTTGTTTGTCCACTCATCCATTAGCTATACCGCTTATTCTACACAGGGCCGCGGGGGGCTGGAGCCTATCCCGGCCGACATAGGGCAAGAAGCAGGGTACACCCTGAACAGGTCGCCGGTCTATCACAGGGCAAAAACATAGGGAAAGACAACAACTCACATTCGCATCTATGGACAATTTAGAGTCACCAATTAACCTGCATGAGTTTGGACTGTGGAAGGAAACCGAAAGAAACCCATGCTAACACAGGGAGAACATGAAAACTCCACACAGAAAGACCCTTGGGTCAGGTGGGAATTGAACCCAAGACCTGCTTGCTGTGAGGCAACAGTGCAAACCACTGCGCCACCGTGCTTGTTTGTTTTTATAACTGTAAATTGTACTTACTGACCTACAGTATTCCCTGCTTCAGTGCCACCTCATTGACACAATTCAATTGATAAGAAAGATACATTCACCAAACTGTATTGATTTTGGTTAGTGTACGGGATAGAGTTGACAATGGTCATCATCTAGCGTCATGGAGCAAAGCTGTTTGCTATCATTCATATTTTTCTTTCATTTGTATGCTTCTATTGTTGGAGGGTAATTAAAGAGAGTGTCAGTTAAAGGTTCCAATAACATAAAAATGTCTCTCCATGGAGACCAAACTTTTCCAATTACTGAAGAACAATAAGAGTAGCTTGCTTTCACTGCAGGTGTATGAGGATTGACACGGCTTAACTTCCCTCTGTCCTCATTTAACATCAAGTCCATCGTAAAACAACGAGATCCAGACAAAACAATAAAAATGAAGATAAAGGTGAACATTTCAGATATTCATTCTGTTTGAAGTTGGCTAATGCATACTGATTTTTTTTTATGGACCTTTATGATGCACAATCAGCTCCAA
>JAVQJS010008343.1:0-20107 GCA_036024795.1 Galaxias rostratus | reverse complement strand
TGTCAGTTCTTCAGCCCAATCTTTTATGTGAGTAAATCTTATAGAAAATCCTACATTCCTTCATGCCAGCCCCCCCCCCCCCATCATGCACTCCTACGTTCCTCTTATCCCCCACTCCCCCCTGTCCACCCTATCACACCTCCATCACACTGCCGAACTCCCACAGAGGAGAGAAACGGCCTCGACTGACACCCACCCCCCCCTCCCCCCGTATTCTCAGACCCACGGGCAAATGCAGCAGAGGTTCAGGACCCGGGAGTGAAAGCCCTGTCACTCACAGCCCCCCTGCTGCCGACATGCTTTTACTGGTCTGCCTCCCCGCACCGCCCTCCTGTCACCCTCCCCAAAACACTCATGCTGGGTCCCACTTAGAGGTTTCGTCACTTCCATGGCGGGGGGCAACGTCCCCAGGGGAAGAGTGCATCCGGATTGCCGTCCTTGCGGGTTTCCCGGGAATGAGGTCAGGGTCGTTGAGTTCACAGTCCAGTGCCACCACCAGAAGGCCTACTGGGGAATTGGCATAGAGGGAGACTCAGTGCTCTACTCGTACAGTGCCCAGACCCAGGAGGAATCCAGCGGCTCCAAACCTCCGTCTCCACCCCCCCTCCCCAGGGCCGTGGGGTTTGACCCACAAGCCCTTAGAGAGGAAGCCCAACACTGGGCCTGGCTCTAGCCAACCATAACAGCAGCAGGAGCTAAACTCTACCAACGTGTCAGCGTTTACAGGCTGTTTTTGTTTGGAACTGCACTGAGGAATTCTCAGCCCTTGGGTTAATAGGTTATTGCAAGCCAAGGTCACGCTCACAGGGGTTTTAAAGACGCGGAGTGGCAGAGGGAGAGTTTGCTTTCCCAGTGTAATTATCCTCCCGGACTGGCCGGCTGGGTCAAAGCCGCATCGATCTGTTGGTCTACCTGGCTGCCGCCTGCCTCTAATGGAATGGATTAGTTATAGGAATGGCATTTCGGAGCGACTGAGACTTCTCTCTTTGGGGGGATGTGGCTCGTCAACAAACTCGACCTTCACCACTCACGCGGGATGGTGAAGAGTCAATCAGCTAAAGGGCTGTGGAGCTTCACTAGTGCCGGGCCAGAATATAAACCCTGTGATGTGTTTGCTTTTCAATTCATTGCAATTATTTGCTAATCAACACTAATGGCTTATCGCATTATATTCCAGCGTAGATAGATACAACGTTTTGATTTCACATTAGAGACGTGACATTAAAGACAATCTATACTGTGTTATTTCAAACGGATTACGGGGAGATACTAATGAACTGAAAATGGCAACGATAGACAATAGTACGCAGTTGTATCATGGGCCTTGGAGGAGGAGGTGTTGTCATAGTCCTGTGGTCGTGGATGGGGGACTGATAAAGCTGATCCATACTCCCAGCCCTAACCCGGTCCTAATGTCCGAGTTACAAAGCCTGAGTGAGCGAGCCTGTCCCCTGTCCATCAGGGGGTTCTGCCTCTGTCACCCCCTCCACCGGTCCCCGTCAAGGCGCCTCCACCTCCGCGCCCCCGTCTCTCTACCCTTCTGCCTGTCACAGGGCATTAGCGCCAGCTGAAGGGGGCCCGAGGTCCCGGGTTGACGCCTACCTGGTAGGGGGTGACCGTGCCTTTGTGTCCCAAAGGCCCAGGGGTCAAGTGTGGAAGGGGTGTCCAGGCCAGGCTGCCTTGTGGTGGGTCAGGCCAGGCAGCTGGTACGTAGGCTGACAGGGGATGTGGGGTGGGTTGGGGGACGGTTCAACAAACAGTCTTGTGGTGTGATAACCCCAGCCCTGGTGGAGGACACCGCTGCCAGCCATGTTTTATTTATATGGCTGGTGTCAAGGCCAGTCACTTAGTCTGATGCATGTGCACATTGAGGAGGGTGTCTCCACGGATCCCCCCCCCCCCCCCCCACCTCCCCCCTTTCCATAAGCTCATGAGGTCGGGGGATCATTATTCCTTATAAAAGAATCCCTTTATACAGCGACATGGAGGAACCCTGTTCCCGGGTGAGCTGGGAGCTGCCGTGCTGCGGGACAGCTGTGATACCTCCGTAAGGCCCGGTCCGCTCCCCTCCACCTACGACATGCCGAGCGAGGAAGAAAGGAATGGACAAAAGGAGGCATGCCTTATCTAAGTGGGCCTGGTATGCGGCCGCGCACTGCTGGGTGCTGGCAGGATCAGACAAGATGAAGAATGGGGGAGGGATGAATGAAGGAGGGAGCCGGAGGGGAGGCGGCTGGTTCCTCATCAGAACCGGAGCCAGTCACACCTTTGAGGAATCTCATGCACCCCGTATACACACGGTTTACTCACACACACACTCTCACACACACACACACACACACACACACACAAACACACACACACATAGACAATGGCACGCAGTCCGTCTGTCTTAAACCGGTGGCATACAGGCATTCCCAGAGAGGAGGGGACAGAACCAGGGGGTTGGGGTTGGTGTAGGACAAGGACATGACATTCGGATGTTTTCCCTTAGATACAAGCCTGTTGGCCCATCCATCCTCGCAGCCAGATAAGAGGATGTGATTAGCTGGGGGAAAGAGGAAACAGCGCTGGGCTTATCTCTCCCGGGCAATCAAACTCCACTTCAATGGACACCCCCGGTGCAGAGCGCTCACCGATTCGGGGTGGAAACCCTTTCCGAGGTGTCCCGCAGGAGGAAACAAGGAGCGTCATGCGTCCGTGCCCATCGCTCGGGCAATCTCTTCGGTCAATTGCGCGATCGAGATCCTGCTTTGGAAGCTGACTCATACACGAGTAGGCTGATTGAGAGACGAGGTTGTTTTGGTCGCGAGGGAAATCCATCCCCCTTCAGCCGAACAAGACGAGACGCTGATGGCACCAAAGTGTTTTGTCAGAAAGCAAACACGCCGCGCCGTTGTAAGTAGTTAATGATGATTCTCTGAAAACTGTGGCTGTCAAATCTAATGAATGAGCTCGTTATATGTGAAGCTTCACGTTTCAGTTGCGATGGTTTCTTTTCCAGATTGAAATGGTGGCTCGGTCACAGACTACCTTCGTACCCACATGGTGAGGTAGAGGGGGTTTCTATGACACCGCTGCTGAGGCGGGTGGTAACTAAGTCCAATCTCTTAATGGACGTCAAAGGTCTGTATTTGAGGTATTATGTTTTACTGCTGAACGAAAGGCAGGTCAGGCCGGACCGTGTGAGTAAATTCAGATCACGGTCTCTCAGCCAAATAAAACAGTGCGTAACCTCCCTTTACGGAGATTACGTGATTCGAAACGTTTGTCATTGTCTTACGGTTTTTCACCGACATCCGCTATGTCATACAAAACTTTGCTGTATATTTTTGTTTGCTTTCCAGACAGTCGCTCCCACCTGCTGTCAAGGCACTATGGATTTGATTGGTCTGAATTATACAGGGGGTGGAATCCGCTTTTATGAAATCTCAAAGTGCTGAACTACTTTCCACAGCTACTTCCAAAGTGCACATTTGTCCAATATTATATGCTTCATGATCCTCATCTCTCCTTGACTGTGACTCGGTAATCAGCGTTTCCATTTTGACCTTAGCTTCCCACAATCCTGTATTTGTTCAACCCGATTAGCCGCCACTTGTTCTTAAACCAAATCACTCATACAAAACACGTCTAGGTGGGCCCGTAGAATGGTCCAAAAAAGAAGATAGATAAACAGGGAGGAGAGTACAGCATCCCTCGGTCTTAAGCTCCCCAGCTCTCGTGTGATGAATGGCAGCGCTTAAATGCTAGCTGCCTGACTCCGCCACCCTGGGGACTCCTCGCTCCATTCTCACACGCAAAAACCTCTCTGCTCATGGGGGGGTGAATAATGACTTGGGGGACCATCAACCCACCCCCTGCCGGGGGCTGGAGAGGGGAACACCCAGAGAGAGGGGCGACTCGGACTCCGACTGCTGCCTTCCCATCAGTAGGCCCTCAGTCAACACTTTCCCCTAATGGACCCCGTTTAAATGGACTCCCTAATTACCCCCTCTCCATTCCTCCCGCACATCCCCCACACTGCCAGGCTGACCATGACCCTGTCGTTGCGAAAACGGAGAGACGGAGGGGGCTGTGTACCTCATGTCCACCCTAAGCTTGGCAAAGGGCAGCACCATGTGTTAGGCCAAGGCACGGAACTGATTAAGCGGGGGACCAATCTTTGTATATTGTGTATATGTCATGGTCCTGGAGTGGCTGATCGAGGAGGTGTGCTTGGCGCAGGGTGAAGCCTGATGAGACAGCCTCTGTGCGGGGGGAAACCACATGTCCTCCCTCCCACGTGGATCCATCACGGTCGTGTTAGCTCAGCTGACGGCCGGGGTGTTTGCTTTAAGTGGCGGGTCGGAGGTCATGGGTTAGAGGTAGATGGATGGTTCATTTGTTCAGGCCGGGTCACTTCTCATTGTTCAGGCCTGGCGGTTTGGACCCCCCTAACCCTCCCAGGCTGACCTCTGGGACTCCTTCTCCACCGACAATGAGGAGGTTGTGGAGCGAGCCCTTAACATCAGCCCTGCTGATGCACACACACACACACACACACACACACACACACACACACACACACACGCACACACACACACTGGCTTCACTTGAGCCCAGACAGACAAGACCTATAGATGCTAATAAGATGGAGAGAGCAGTCCCCACAGCTCATGGACTTAATAAAGACCAGATGGGGCTATCTCGTTGGGGCCAGTTTGGTGGATATTAATAGCTCTCCAGCCATACCAATCAGCCCTCCTCTCCTGTGCATGTTTGAGAACTTGAGAAGTGAAAACTAATTTTGGAGCATTGTGATGAAAAGGAGATTTGGTATTTATTGTGCGTTCCGATAGATTTGGATGATATTGCCAGTATGTAACGTTGCGGAAATTAGAATTGTGACGACGGGATCAAGACATTCGCTGTGTAGCATTCTCAGGAGCGAGTCAAGACCACACAACTCCGTACACAAAGGGGAACAATCTATCAAGATCTGTTATCAATGCTCACTTGTTTCCTTGATCTAAGGCCTGATGATGTCCCTTTGTTTATCACACTTGTGCTGTGTTTGGAACCGACTGAACCACCGTGTGCCACCCCTCTCCTCCATCCACATCACCACAGAACATGTTCCTCCACCCTTTCCATCTCATCCACCCCAGCTCCCTCCACCCTATCTGGCAGGGAGCAGGCACTCTGACCTCGGAAAGATAATCCGGGATTAGGGAAACTCGGGACGGGGGGGGGGTGTGTGTAGGATGAGCCCTGTGACCTCCCACCTTTCTCCCTGTACCCTCCCTGTAGGGCTGTGGGGGAGGCAGTTGTCTACAGCGAATGGAAACGCAGCAGGAATTATGTTTCTGCTGTTGTGCTGGACCCATTCCGCCCCGATATATCTTATAACTCACACGCTGATACAAGCATGGCTCAGCGCCACCATCACTCCCCACTCTCCTCAAAGACAGACGGTGTTGCGTGCAAAGGATTCCAATAGCCTTCGGCTCATTTGGCACGTTTTGATCCTGTGAATCAGAGGTCCATTCTGAAAAACGTACGACTAGTGATTTCTGGTTCCTTGGGTTGTTGTTCTTTGTAAAATTGGTCTTGACGAGACTGTAGCTCAACTTCAGAGATATTTCCATTTGTTCTCACAGACACACCACCACAGCAGCCAAAAAAGGAAAACATTACCTTTTGTTTAGCTTGTCTCACACCGTATAATTATATATTTTGATACATTATGTAAGCAATTATTGCTAAAACAGCTATATAAATCAGTGTACTGTTATATTTTTATCTTCTTAATTTCTCCCTTTGATAGTTAGAAGCCTCTAGGGTCTGACTTTTCCCAGAAGTCACACAGGCCGCAAAAGAAGCCAATTGTAAACTTTGTGCTGCCAGTAAACTCTCTGTGTGTGCTGATCCAGAGATCCGGCGAGTGTCTCCTAGACACTTTCATTAACCTGTCCTGTCACCCAGGAAAGCAGAAATAGATTTCTATAATCTCCTGTTTCCACTCCAGAGCAGAACCGACTTCTACAATCGATGTCTTCTCCGCTTTGAGCCGTGTGCTCGGAGACAGGGGGAGTGCGCGTCATCTTCTCTGTTTGATGTCAGGATCAGAGCGCCTCGCCAAACACACACGCACACACACACTAACACACACACACACACACACACACACACGTAGAAGGTGTCAGTCAGAGGAACAGGTGAGCATTGGAACGACAGCCCGCCGGAAACCGGGGAGATAAGACGTAATCTGCCACCAATGATTTCCCCTCGACAGGCGACGGTAGACAGCGATAGACGCTGGTGTGACATGCGTGTCTGAGTCAATAACCCCGTCCCCTTGCCTGGGTGGAGGGTGGCGGTGCTGTGGACGAGGAGGAGGGAGGTGGTGGTGGTGGTGCTGTGGACGAGGTGGAGGGAGGTGGTGGTGGATGATGGGGCTACAGGGCTATAGAAGACGTGAAGTGAGGTGGTGCTGTGGACGAGGTGGAGGGAGGTGGTGGTGGGGCTAAGGATGAGGTGGAGGGTGGTGGGGCTACAGGGCTATAGACGAGGTGAAGGGTGGTGGTGGTGGTGGTGGTGGTGGTGGTGCTGTGGACAAGGTGGAGGGTGGTGGGGTTTTAGGGCAGGTGAACAAGGTGGAGGGTGGTAGGCAGTGCAGAGGGTCTTATTTCCGTGAATAAGTCAGGCAGCATTTATTCGATAAAATGTTATGAATAGAAAAACATCAAATTAGCTTAAACCCGTTTCAACAGATCACGTAAGAGTTACTCAAATTAGATAGAAAAGGTTGTCAGGTGGGTCAGAGTCAATGAGTTGGCTCCATGCAAAAACCCCATATAACCTCCAATGATAATTTGGATAATGCGTTGTTGTGAGAAATGTGTGGTGGGATTACATGAATGGCCCACACACAGTCAAAAAAAGGATACAGACACACAGGCATACATGCACATGAGTGGCTGGAGACAAGCTGTAGCAAGGTGGGGCCCCTCCTCCCAGGGACAAGCCGCTCAACATGAGTGCAGATGGGGAATTCAGACAGCATGCCGGGGATACCTAAGCAGGTAAGGTGGGTGGGGGGCTCGTCTGTCTGCACCTACAGCGCACCCGCTTCCCCCCAGCAAACCCACCGACACACACATACACACACCCCACTCAGCCTGTGTGTAGTACAAGATCCCTGGTCTGATAGCTGTGGCAGTTTAAACAAGAGAAGTGGACGGACAAGGTAATGAGTGCTGGTCTGTCCAGAGGAAAGGCAGAGAGTGGGTCTGGCCCTACAGACAGACAGACAGGCCACTGGTTCATCACTCAGATGGGTGAACTGCCACCCTCTAAACACGACAGTGCCCGGCATTGTTAGCCTGGTAGCTTCTGTGTTCCAAGCAGGTGAGGCTCATGCAAATAAATCAGCATAGACTGAAATATGCCTAAGGGTGGTGTACCCAAGGTTTGTGAATGTGCACCAGGATAAGCTGTACAGTACCTCAAGCGCCATGCCGTGTTAGCCCACTCAATATAGTATACCTATCAAATAGCAATCTATATATGTATCTACTGTCAATACAGTAGCTATCGGACTGGCATTGAGACAGGCCATTTTCTCTCTCATCTCACAGGCTCCTGTGAAATATGTGTGTATGTGCTCACAACCATGCACACACGCACGCACGCACGCACACACACACACACACACACACACACACACACACACACACACACACACACACACACACACACACATACGCATACGCATGCACAAACAGGCATTAGGAGGAGAAGAACCTGGTTGAGAAATCTGCCCCCCTCTGTCTCCAGTGTCTGCCAGTGAGACAGTTTCAGGACGTGTCGTGATGTGAACTAGATTGTGTGGTCCTCGGGCCCGGGGTCCTGCTGTGTTTCCCCACAAAGGGATTTACAGCCTCCGGATGGCCCCAAAGGAAACCGCCGCGCTCCGTGTCGCCGCTGTGTCAGTGCTGAGTGCACTCCGCATGGAGGGAGCCGCAGCGCCGTCCAGACGCCAAAGGAACGGAGCGCACCGATTGGGTGGAGGGACACCAAATTCCTGAGCCGTGATTCCAACCTGCCTCCCTCGCCGAAAAGCGTCTCACCCCAAGACATGTGTCAGCATGCTCGTTGCACAGGATATTGATACATCCCAGACACACAAGGCCACACGCACGGGCGCGCGCAACACCATCTCTTGTGCCGACCCCACCTAATGTTCTCCGAATCACACAGGAAGCGGAGTGGAGTTATCTGCAGCACATGCGATTAAACAGACCGTTTGTCGAGGTGATGCACTTGGAGGAGATCAGAGTGCTCTGAGCTGAGTCTCCATCCCGGAGGTGAAAGGGGGTGGAGTAGCCCGTCCCTCTGGCTCCTAAAGCTCCCTCCTTTTCTCTGTCTCTCTGCTGTAGGGCATGCCTACAGTGCTGCTGGGTGTATCGCCATGCCGTCAAGCCAAGACAGAGACAGAGAAGTCAGGGGTGAGCACCAGACTACTGTCCTCACTGTCAAACCCTGACACCCTGCCCCCCCCCCTCCCCCGCCCCTCTGTGTGCCCCCCCCCCCCTCCAGGCAACCTAAATGCAGGGGCATGCTCAACCGTACATTTGACAGTCTCTGAGCTTCTTGTTCGCCCAGTTGGAAACCAGAGACCCCTGCCATGTCCACTAGCACTGTAAGTCTATCCAGTAGGAATGTGCGTTCACTCAGAAGGCGTCTGCTTTTTAGCTCCTCTCGCTCCGTGCTTGTTGTACACTCAATGCGCAGCGGTGGGAGCCGGTTTCCATTATCCGTTAATGGTCTCTGACTCTCAATGGGAATATGTAGAGGGGGCGGGGGCGAGGGATGTGGGGGTGCAGACAGAGTGATGTGTATGTTTTTTAAGATGGCAGCTGGATGCTTTCGTGCTTTCCGAGACGCACCACGCAAAAGGTTCATCTCGCAGGAGAATTTTCCGGTGCACCGGCAGTTACTCAGTCTAACCTAGGGCAGCAATGATTCTGTTTCGAAAGGGTTTCATTACATCTGTTTGGATTTCACTGCTAAGTAGACCCGGGCACCTCGAATGTGTATTTTGTTAACGATCCTTAAGCTTTAACGAGTTCAAACTCACCGTGAAATGAATGAACGTCCCTGCACGTCAATGTTGTCTTTAACATTTCTCAACCTCATTAATACGGTAGTCGTTTATTTTCCCACGTGCTGCCAGCTGGACAATATTCCGCCGTTGGCTCTGGATTCTCCGGCTGGCGTTTGGCCTGCACTGTAATCATCTCTGTGTCCAGGAATACGAGGCCTGTAAGGCCATTTCACTCAGGATCAGATGAACTCCCTGCTCCCCTCCAGAAGTGAGAGGCCAGGAGAACACGGTCCCTTCGGATTGATGGATGGAGGAGACAGACAAAGAATGGGGCGACAGGACGGACACCCGAGTCAGCTTGCAGGACCCCCCATAAAAGCACTGGAGGTCTGTCTGTCACCCGGTACGGCTTATCTGTCTCCTGCAACCTTGGAGGGGCTTAGACACCCGTGCCGGGCGGCATCGTCATCCCCCGCTCTCCCCTTCCACTGACCCTGGGCGCTAAGCTGGGGGGCGAGGTGGGGAGAGGAACTGAAGGGGGTGGGCAGGGGCCTTCTGAGGCAGGCGGTCTCTGATGTCACCCCAAGGTGGTGCCAACATAGCTGGGTGGGTTGGGGGGGCGGCCTGGTGCCGAGGAAGCGGGACGGAGACAGTCACTTACAGAGGACGGTGTGACCTTTTGAGCACGCAGAAGAGAGGTGACTGTGGCAACTTTCGTCTGAACACTGTGTCAAACAGAGAATGAAAAACAGTGTGAGAGACAAACATAGACACGTCTGTGTGGTCACCCTACTCCGTGGCAGTGTGTACAGTGCATTTGTAAAGTATTCACAGTGCTTCACCTTTTTTACATTTTCTAGTGTTTTATTTCGCACTTATTACAAAATGTATTTAATAAATGTTTTTCCTCAAAATTCTACACACACGATTTCACAATGACAACGCGAAAAAGGTTTTGGGGGAGATCCTATGTACTTAAGTATTCACTGTCTTTGTTCAATACTTTGTTGGCCCTTGGCCAGTTTTGCCTATTCCTCTTTGTAGTTTCTCTTAAGCTCCATCCAGTTGGATTGGAAGCGTCGCTGCACAGCCATTTTCAGATCTCGTCAGTGATGTTCCATCAGATTCAAGTCTGAGCTCTGGCTGGGCCACTCAAGGACATTCACAGAGTTGTCCTGAAGCCACTCCTTTGATATCTTGGCTGTGGGCTTAGGGTTGTTGTCCTGCTGAATGATTAATCGTCATCCCAGTCTGAAGTCAAGAGCGCTCTGGAGAAAGTTTTCATCCACGATGTCCCTGTACATTTCAGGCTACATTATGGCTTCTCCTTCAAAAAGCGTTGTGAAGAACAGAGAGTGTCCGTCCATAGACACTACACATCTTCCGCTGTGGGTGTGGGAGTAGCTCTGTGAACAGCTGAAGAGCCTCTCCAGCCAGCAGATCTCTTTTAGGTCAGGTCAAACTAGAGCATTGCACCATGCCTCCACAGCATGCAGTCTCAGATATTCCATTAGAGGACACACCGCAGAATAAGTCTCTTGCGGACAGAGGAATACTCCTTGCCAGAGAGACAAGCTTTTTTGGGTTTAGGAGTCCGGTTTCCCAAGGTCCTGTGCGTGTAAGCGCAATGGGCCGTACCCTGAGCACCTGTGGGACTGTGTCGGGGAGTGCAGTGGAGTTTAGATTAGACAGCCGGGCGGTTTGTCTCGGAAAGTCGACCGGACCTCCATTGCAGCGTCCTCGGGATGAGGGGAGCGATAGACTTTTCCAGACCTCGTACGGGAAGGTCCGCCGTGGATGGACATGCCTCCTTACCGTCAGAGGGGCCAACAGCTTGTTTAGCTGCATCCACAGTCAGGTCCTCCAGCTCTCCCCGCCTCGGGAGCCGTTTGAATGGCACACCTGTTCAAATGAGCCGGAGGAGCAGAGGGTCCAAAGAAGTGCTCTGTTTCCCGACCTCATACGACCTCACACCCTGGTTCTCTCCCTCGTCGGAGCGCGAGACGCTCACATTCGTAGTCCACATGCGGGCTGTCAAAGGCTTGAAAACACACACTCGCACACACGTCGACGCAACTACCATCCATTAACAGCATATGTAAGCTATTAGAGGCGGATTTGATTTCCACAGTGTTGAGACGGTGTAAGGGAAGAGGTGGGATGTGTGTGTGTTGCTGCGTGGGAGGGCTGAAACAACCAGGGAACGTCCTGTGCCATCCCTCATGTCGTGCCAGGGATATGATGTGTCCTGCCAATTCACCAGGAATTGGGAATTGTCAACAAAGGACAACCAACCAGAGAAGGGGTATTGATTGGAGAGGAAACAGAAGATGGAAGGCAAGTTGCCAGATACTGCTTGTTATCTGTAATCTAGTAATAGGCGTCTTGTAAGGGGACCCCGGTCTGGATGTTCCCGGGCCACCTGTAGTGAGCACAGATGGGTCTCATCTAACCCCTTAATGGCCCCTTGGAATCCAACCCCAATGGGGCCCCTTTGATTTCACAAGTCCTCAAATGCGTGTGGTGAACCCTGTGCAACAGCAGTGCACTCGGGGCTCTTACAGTAGGGTATAGTGCCGTTTGTTAGCACTGTCGAAGCACATCGAGCCTGTGTGAGCCAGTTTAGAAGCCCGTAATTGTCAGCCACAAGGGTCCAGATGCCATATAAAACAAATGGAATCCAGACAACAAATCGGAATCATGGTTACCCCCCCCCCGCCACCACAGCTACTGTAAATTCAGTGTTTTTTTGATGGGATGATGGCTTTGCACCTTTTAGTAATTTTTGATTATATGGAAGAAATCAAAACTGAGAGAAAAAACATTTGTGCATAGATTAAGGCCAAAAAGAAAAAGAAAAAAAGATCTGTCGTACAGATTATAATTCCAGTAGAATATTTTGTCTAGGAGCCTAGCCCTCCTGTTCATCAAGCGGCCATGGCCTTGGCAATGAAATAATTAAATCAAATCTCTCTTTCTTTCTTTCACTCCAGAGCTGAGGTCCACTGGCACCGCCCACCATTTCTCCTTCCTGCTCAACTCCACTGACTACAGGATCCTTCGTATGGACGAGGACCATGACCGCATGTACGTGGGCAGCAAGGACTACATCCTATCCCTGGACCTGCACGACATCAACAAGGAGCCTCTCATCGTAAAAAACATGACCTTTTTGTCCGCCACATACCTACTTCTACCAAAGGCCTTATTCTTCACTTCAACATTGTCTTCCTCCCCGTAGATACACTGGCCTGTGCCACCACAGAGGAAGACTGAGTGTGTTCTCTCAGGGAAGGACACTAATGTAAGTAAATACCCCCCCACTTCGACTTTTTCCTACACCGAGTTTCCTTTTTTTGGGGGGGGGGGGGGACTTCTATCCTGTTCTGTCCTTGATTGCTGATTGTGTACAGCTGGTGCCAATTAAGATTGTGTACAGCTGCCACTAATTAGGCTGCAGTGGGACGTTTACTGTTGATTGAGTGCAGAACCCGTGTGTCAGGGACCGGTTCGCAGTTTAAATCCGTTTTGAGAGAGAGAGAAATTACCGTGCAGATTACACATTATTCTTGCGGTGTTGGAGGCTGATTAGACAGGGTGAAATACTACAGAAGGGGGTACAATCTTAGCCCTTACACTTACATTTGCACTCACATACATGTAGCACCCCACCTGCACCACCTCGTAATACCTCTGAGACATTGAAAGTGTGTTGGACAAAATCCTGATCCTTTTCTGACTTTTCCCTTGTTTGCAGAGTGGAATTGTATTTCGTATTCACACACATGGATAGAGTAAAGGGATGTATCTGAGTGAGGGCAGGCAGCCTCTGAGGGAGAGATTAGGGGAAGCTGCTGTGGATAATAACCCTGTGCTCCCCTGCTGGTATGGAGAGCACATACGTCTGTTTATCCAACTGGAATGTTCGTTTAGACACGCTCTGTGACCCGCACCTCTCACTGCCTCTGGCTACATTGTACAGGGCCTCTGTGTGTGTATGTACGTGTGTTTTTTTATATATATATATATATATACATGAACATGTATGAGCCTGTGTGTGTGTGCTCATGTGTTTGTGTCTCAGAGTCAGTTCGGCAAAGTGGATTTTTTTTTTTTTACAACAAAATAAATTAAATTGCCTACTGCTAGACATGAGGGTAAACCTAGCCCATCTTTAGGGAATGACAGATGATGACAATTCAAAAGCAATTCAGTGGGGATGTCGGTTCAGCCAGGGGGTCAGAGGCAATCATCCCCACTGTGCTCTCTGTGGGGGAGCCCAACTGGGCAATGAATAATACACAAACACACACATACACACACACACACACAGAAATGCGCATCTGTCATGTAGTGACGGTTTACCAAAATAGCTTATCCCCGATTCCACACACAATCTTGTTGTGTTTATTACATCCTGTTTCGCTGCTGCTCCTACCATAAGCAGCATTAGCTGGGAGAAGAGTTTTAATTTGTCTGCTTCTGTAGTTCCAGTGTATACAGCCTGGTAAACTAGGTTTCTGCCAGGTGAGCATGACAGACTGCAGAGCTCTGTTCTCAGTGCTGGGTCATTGTTACCAATCGTTTCTAGAACAATCCTATTCCTTGAAAGGACCAAACACAGATCTCAACAGGGGAGGAAGGGAATAGAAATAATCAGCACAACGTTATGTCCTTTCCCGGGTCGTTAGTTGAAAACCCGCTAGGACTCTTTTACAGGAGTCCTCAGTCTTGACAAAGGACTCATGCTGCTTTTCCTTTCTCAGGGGGAATGTGGCAACTTCATCCGCCTGATCGAGCCGTGGAACCGGACCCACCTGTACGTGTGTGGCACGGGGGCCTACAACCCCATTTGCACCTTCGTGGACCGAGGCCGCAGGTCACAGGTAACCATGGATGCTCCGTCCCCGGACACCTGGCCGTCAACCTCGACGTCCATCTCCCTCCGCTCCTTGTTTGTTGCTCCCATGGCCTGGTCTGTTCTTCGGACGGGGTCTGCTCCTACGGTCTCTGTTGATTCGCTCCGTTCATGGTCCGGGGGAGTCAGAGAAAGGCTCCCTTCAGCCAGCTCCACCCAGGGGGAGGAACTCGTGCCCTCGTGCCAGCCATGTGTGACATTGTCAGGGCAGCTCTCATTGACCAGGGGCCAACCGCTGCCATAGGGAGCCTGCTGGAATGCCAATGCATTTTTTTCAGTGGGAGGCAAAAAGCGTGTGAAGGTTTATGCAAAACAACTGGCACCCTCGTTCCTCCCCTTCTCCTCACTTCCCTCCCTCCTCTCTCCCCTTACCTGTTTATACACAGAGCATAGCCATGCCCCCTCTGTCTGTCTGTCGGCCTGTGTGGGGGGTCACTGAAAGGCCATCATTACTGATGGAGCCTCCTATCCATCATCAGACTTGTAACTCCCCCCCCCCCCCTCTCTCTCTCTCTCTGTAGTGGAGGGCTTAGGCAGGGGGCAGTAGCAGCTGCCGTCCCCAGTGAACACTTAAAGTTATTTTCCTGCTTGTGCAGTCTCAGCATTGAATTGGAGGGTTTGGGTTTCAATGGCGAGTTATTCCTCTTTGCCACTTAGCGGGTCCCACTAAGGCCTGGTAGATCTACGTGGCTGCTTAGCCAAGGTCTCTTTAGGTGG
Source organism: Galaxias rostratus (assembly GCA_036024795.1). Taxonomy (NCBI): domain Eukaryota; kingdom Metazoa; phylum Chordata; class Actinopteri; order Galaxiiformes; family Galaxiidae; genus Galaxias; species Galaxias rostratus. The sequence goes on along the minus strand of JAVQJS010008343.1, from coordinate 5,381 downwards.
GAGGTTAGATGCCGATGGAAACCAGTCTCTTTGTATAATCCTTCTACTTCTTATATCGAGCGTTCACTCTGAAGTTTCTACTTGTTTGAATTGTTGAATCTTTTTTTTCTTCGGCTTCTTTGTTCACGTTTCCTTTTCACACTTCATCTTTCTTTTCTGTGGAATGCTGCACGTGGCGTCTCTATGTGACCCCCTGCATGGCATGGTTTATGCACGGCTTCTCTGGCGGTGAGACCACGTTCAATGTCTTGTAAAATGTCTTGGCCTAATTTTGCATGTCAAAAAACTAAACTATTTTCAACCGGCTCTTGCCGGATAGACTCGCGACATCTTCAACTGTCAGTCTTTTTCTCTCTTGGTGCGGTTCACTCTTCGTTTACATAATTGTTTTCCGACACTGGATCTCCTTTGCCTTTTTCCTCTTTCTTGCGAGAACGGTCGAGCCCCCGTGGTAATCCGCTGGCACGCTGTGCCATGTCCTCTGTTTTAGGGCTCCCTCTTCCTCCACGCACCCCAATCTGGAGGCAGAACCAGCCGGGCGGCAGACTACAGCACCACGGATGGGCCGTTGGAGCCAAAGGTGGGCCCCTTTAGAGGTTGGCTGGGCCCTGGACTCTGTATGCTAGCCTATTAGAGGTCCTGGCTGGCTTTAGCCGCTGGCAGTGGACTCCATTTCCATAAAAGGTTGAGAGGTCGTCGTGCTGCGGAGCGAAGCCTGACTTTCTGTGACCACATGTAAAAACATTTCCTCCGCTTCATCTATGATTCATACTGGCAAGCACGCCTAAGAAGAATACAGTATCAGCCAAATCCCTCAGAGCCATAATATATAAAGGAGGCCTGGGCATTGTTGGATTCTCTCCATCAAAAACCGCCATGGGCTCTATGCGAAGAAAAATTACACCCTTAAGTAACACAATTACTAGTACATTTCTGATCAAGTGCATTTCTTAAAAGTGTAAAATTCATAATTGCCCACTGTAGCCTGGAAAGCTAAACCGTTATATGTAAGGTAGCTTATCCTTTACTGTCAGGGGAGCCATTTTGGGGCAATGCCCACTACTGCTGGAGCCGTAGACGCAGCGTTTCTGGACTCAATCCAACTCCTCCTACTATTCTCAGAATACATTAAATCTGGACTCAGACGGCATCCCTATTGTTGTAAAGAAATTTGAACACTCTTTGTTCAAATGTCTTTTTAGTCAAATCAAATCAAATGTATTTGTAATGCGCATTTTGACACATAAAGGCAAATCAATGTGCTTTACGCAAGGCAATCAGAATGATTCAAGTCAAATGTTGGTTAGTTTAAAATGTTCACCATATTTATCTCCTCCTTCAAAGGAAACCATTTCTTCTGCAGAAATAATAATCCATCAAAAGTGCTACATCTAACGTGCAAAAACAGAACACGTGTACTATTGGCGGCTCCGATTCCCTCTGTATTAATCTGGCTCGATAACATCAGCCTACCTCAGCTCGCCAAGCAGACTCATGGCCACAGTTTACAGGATGTTCAACGCGATGCGATGGCCTCCTGTACAAGGGAGTGCTGAACTCACTGGTGCACATAACTAACAGGCATGGCGGACGAGTTTTGGACGGTGATTTTTCTTAACTGCCCCACGTGTGTTTTTCGCTGCCTTTTGCAGAGCTACTCCAGATGTGTGTGTTTTGAGGTGAGTGTGTGAGTGTGTCTTACACAGACAACAGCCCGGCAGGGAGTAGTTCATACCCCCTATCACTTTACCCTGCCCCCCCACCCCACCTTCCCCCTCTCCAACCTATTAGTGGCCAACGCTGTCCAAATGTCCCCACGACCATTTTGGGATGGTTACCTAAACATTTCGGTTTCCAATAAAACTGTAGTATTATATTAATCATGTTTAGTACCACACATCTTTTCACGTTTAAAGGAGTTCCTGGAACTGAGAACAGGGTAATGTGAAAGAGGACTGCTGCCAATACAATGCTAAGGTTTACAGGAACAGAAGTCTCATGGCACGCTCTTCCCAACTACTGCTCATTTCAGGAATACATTTTCCGTCTGGAGCCCGGCAAGGTGGATTCAGGGAAAGGAAAATGTCCCTACGACCCCAAACTCAACAGTGTCTCAGCCTTGATCAGTGAGTTCCAATTTGGACAGACCCTTATGGTTGAATACATATGATAATGGGGCACAGCAGGGTGGCTAAAGAGTGTGCTTGATTTGATAGAACTATTGCACATATTTACACTTTACACATCTCTCTCTCTCTCTCTCTTTCTCTCTCTCTCTCTCTCTCTCTCTCTCTCTCTCTCTCTCTCTCTCTCTCTCTCTCTCCCCCACACCACTATGATTGACAGATGGCGAGCTGTATTCCGGGGTGTACATAGACTTCATGGGGACAGACTCGGCCATCTTCAGGACGCTGGGGAAGCAGACGGCCATGCGGACGGACCAGTACAACTCCAGATGGCTAAACGGTAAGGCCCATCCGTCCACACTGCATTTCATCCCATCCCATTAGGCATCCTACCCCACCACGGCGTCCGTTTGGACTGACTGCAGTAGCTGGAGAGTAACACAGGGAGGCAGTTCTGCCAGTGGCCCTGTTGTCTCCTCAGCCGTGTTACAGTTGGGTGAGCGCTCTGTGGGCTTGTTCCTGAAATGACACAGCCGCCGGCGCAGTCATCACAGTCTCCCCTCCGTGTGTCTGGGGCCCAGCTTTCAGCGTCGACCCTGTTGATTCCACACCCTCCCCCTGTCAGTCTCCCAGCAGGGGGTGCTCTGAATGGGAACACCTGAGTCCTGCTAATCAGCCCTGAGGGCTCCCCAGGGTGCCCCCACCCCCCTAACCCCACCTCCCCATTAGCTCACATGGTTGGCTCACCCTCCCCCATCCCCCTGCCTGGTGCTCTGTGTGCCTTATCATCACACTGTTCCTCTACAGTAACCCCCCCCCCCGTCCTCCCCTTTTTGTTTGGTCTGACCCCGGTTGGGTTCATGTGCTGTCACAGCAGGGAGCTGTGGTATGTCCAGCAGTGGTTCAGTCAATTAGCCAACAGGAAAGGCACATAGCCGTGTTGATTTTACAGGATTCAGCCAGCAGCCTCGCACCGTCTGCCTTCTCCTCCTCTCCCTTTTTATTTTTCCTTTTTCAACCACTCTGTTTCCTTTTGTCTTTCAGATCCCACGTTTGTCCACGCCCACCTCATTCCTGACAGCGCAGAGAAGAACGATGACAAGCTGTACTTCTTCTTCCGAGAGAAGGCCTCCGAGATGGGCCAGAGTCCTATGGCCCAGTCCAGGATAGGGAGGATCTGCCTGGTGAGTGAGGAGCAGCCCCCACACCCCCACTGGAAGGCATAGTGACCCCCCTGCCCTGTAAAGATTTGTGGAGGGCACTTAACAGCAGGGCTTATTATCATCGTAACACCATAATCTTCAATGTGCAATTTCCACCCATTTATTTTGAGTCTAAAATGACTTCATAGACGTCTACCCTCTTTCAGCATGGAATATTTATCATCGTAACACCCACAGACCTCATAGAGGTCAACTCTGAACAGAATGATAACACACTCACTGTTCCTGTAAGGGCCATGCTTGTGTTTGTGCCACTGTAGGAGTGAGAGCGTTTGCCTTGGGCCCTCTCCGTGTACGCTCTTAAACATGGGGGCCAGTCCCCACGCTGAGGGACATGTTTAGTCTATGAAGTCAGGCCCCAGTGGTTGACGGGCCGGAGGATCTGCCAATCCCCTGAAGTGTCAAAGGGCACCTTGGGGTCCACATTTGTCTTCCCCCTCCTGTTGCACGTCTCCTATTGGACCCCAGGGGGAAATACTGGCCTTGAACGTCTAGACGTTGGTCTCCCCTGCCTCCCTCAGATGAAAACTTCCTCTTCGTATTTGCGTTAAAAATACGTTGCCGTGTAAAAAAGAGATTTGACAGGCATGATAAAAAAAGTTTAAATATACTTTCCCATCCTGTTCAAATAAATGCAGGCCGATAAGAATGGCTTGTTTTTTACCTTCTTTTCGGTGGATGGCCAACGTGTTGAGTGTTCTGGGTTGTTAATCGTTTCTGTCGGACTTCAGTTCCTACCAGAGTGCCAGAGGTTGGCCTGCGTCCCTAACAGATGGGTCAGGGTGACTCACACCGTTGATGTTTATCCACCCCCTGAGCCAGAGTTGGCCATTAGAATTGCCCAGCGACTCTCAGCAGCTGTTGGCAGTGGACAGGTCCATTTTAACTGGTTCCATGTCATGTTTTTTTTAACTCATTTGATTTATTATTTGACTCTCTTCTGACAGAACGATGACGGTGGACACTGCTGTCTAGTCAACAAGTGGAGCACCTTCCTGAAGGCGCGGCTCATCTGCTCTGTGCCCGGAGCGGACGGCATTGAGACGCACTTTGATGAGCTTCGTGAGTATGCTGCTCCTCCGTTACCCTTTTGCCTTCCAAAGCTGTGACTATAAAACACTAAACTCTGTGAACTGACCAAAACTCCTCTGAGGCACTGTGACACTGAGAGCTGGCTTACCTCTGTTCAACCCAAGCCCCACGGCCTCCATTCACTCCACTCATCTATGATTTAGATGGTTTTCTTGTGTCACTGCTCTCTTATTCATTGAGGTTCCACAAGGTTAGACACACCATCACAAAATGGCCATCTTGTATCTCTCTGACTGGAGAAACAGACTCTGAAAGTGGAAGCTCACGTGTGATGCTGGGGCCAAATTAAATACAAAACACTAGCCTCATCTCTGACACTACCAAGCATCCCAAGCAACAACAACTTGCTCCCACACATCAGTTTTACTATTGAAAGGCAAAAGATATTTTTATTCTTTCCTTGGCGTCCATGTTTTTCACGTTGACGGGAGACATGTGCGATACGTTACCCGCAACTGCCATCAGCCCACTCAACGGACATTGGCAGAGTGTAGCAGAGACATTGCCGCAAGAGTACACAGTATGTAGTGTAGCCCAGGGATACATGCTATACTGTTGGCAGCTCTCCACAACTCTCTAGCTCTGTCTGGGAGCACCTCCATGTGTAAGAGCTTCTACTCTAAGATGGAGCCTAAGCAGAGATGAGTAGTTCACTGTTCAGTCCACTCCCTCCAGGAAACAAGAACCTGTCTTCACTCTGGACATCCACAGGGCTCCTGTACTGTTGCCTTCCTAGTGCCAACCTGCTGGAGAGGGCAGTTAATCAGGCGAGGGAGAGGCCTGTGTTCGTTTGTGTGTGTGTGTGTGTCTCTGTGTGTGTCTCTGTTTGTTTGTGTGTGTGTGTGTGTGTGTGTGTGTGTGTGTGTGTGTGTGTGTGTGTGTCTGTGTCTATGTGTGTGTTTGTTTTTATGACTTGGCTAACTCTTTACTCTGTGGACTC
>JAVQJS010008318.1:0-12445 GCA_036024795.1 Galaxias rostratus | reverse complement strand
GGGTTTTTCTGAATAAACATTAATGTCCGTCAAACGGCTTGTTTTATAACTTGTGCCACATTTGACTTTTGACCACTGAAAAGTAGAAGGCAATCCCACACCAATTACACCTGTTGCTGTCTGTCTGTCTGTCTGTCTGTCTGTGTGTCTGTGTGTCTGTGTGTGTGTGTCTGCCTGCCTGCCTGCCTGCCTGCCTGCCTGCCTAACTCACTGAATTCAGAAACATTTGTCTCTTACGGCCAGCATCGACCAATCAGCAAATCGAACAACATCGTCATTGATTGAAGAAAACAGTCACTCAATTAGACTGCAGTAACAATATTTTTGTTCCCGCCCAAATAGACCAAATGATTGGCCACAAGCAGAGGCAATTAAAACACAACCAAGACCTCTATGAAAAAAACTGTGACAGACTGGGTCTCACATCATATTTTAGCTGGCACGCTCGCCATCACGTTCTCCACAGATTCACACATTGGCACATTGCCGGAGCAGCGTTCACACATAAAAGGCCTGAGAAACACATAACACAAACAGAGTGCATGTAGACAGCGTTGGCCACCAGGACATGCACTCCCCTTGGGATGCTTGTCAGCCAGCTGGCCAGACTTGTCGTGTTTATTCTGGGCCACAGGGTAAACTGCTGCATCCCAGGGCCCCCGTGGAGAGACAGACTGAGAGAAAGAGAGAGAGAGAGAGAGAGAGAGAGAGAGAGAGAGAGAGAGAGAGAGGACAGCAGGTGACAGATCATTATTCTCTTTATTCTGTTGGCATCCGTGGATCCAATTGCAATTGGTGTGAAGAGCGCCATGTGTCGCTCCTCAAAGAAAGGTGATGACACGGGCATAGTGCTGCTGTTCGGACCTGAGGCTTGTGTGTGAGTGTCGTGTTCAGTTAAACGCTATGGGCCTGGCTGGTGACATGCGAACTGTGACAGGCTGTTTCGACAATCTATAGTTTGTTGTGTTTGTGTGTGTGTGTGTGTGTGCGTCTGCATGTGCAAGTGCATGTAAAACTGGACCATCAACAGCTCTGCTTCCCTTTATTATTCATCCACATTCAAAAGATCCTTCAAGAGGTCCTCGAAACCATTCAGCGTTGTGCAGTGTGTTCCGTCAAAAGTCATGACATATTACTTTCCTACCAATGTGAAAAACTTCAATGCCAACTTTGCTTTGTTTATATTTCGGTTAAAAAAAAAACAATGAATTTTGCCCACTGCAAATTCCACCTGTGCTGTTTCCTTTGAGTGTTGAGTATGTCTGAGGGGACTGTGCAGCTGTCCTCAGTCCAAGAACCCACCCGCTACCAGACTAACCTATTTCACACTCCATTATAGACCTCATCAAATACTTCTTTCTACCTGCCTCTCTTTGAGATTGGGGGTCTGTTTGCTGCTCGCTGACCTTCCTTGGACTAGACCACTTGCCAGATTAGATACTTTAATCTGGCACACGCAGATTAATTCTGCATTCGACCAGCCACGGTACTTTTGTTCTGATAGTGACCGGCAGCTGAACTCTGTCGAAGTGCAATATGCTAGAAGGTATAGGAGGGAATCTTACTAAGGTATATAAATCCAACCAATGTTACGGATACTCAGAGAGGTTTAATTGAAATCATTGCAAGGCAGGGGTGAGGAGCACCACCGGTGCCATGGAAAATCAGCACAGTGGGGATCTGAAAACTGTGTGAAGAAATCATGTGAATACATATTAATACTTTTGTGAACATAGTGTGAATTGCATGCCAGTATCATGAAGGCAGTGTGAATACTCACTGTGGACGGACCCATGTGGAAACACGTTGGATTGGACCGAAATAACCCCTCTTTAAACCACGCTCACCGACATAGTAGACAGCTTGTGTCGACATGATCCCTCCCGTCAATCGGGGCGGGGGTCGTTACGGAGGGAGTGATCACGTGACGGTCCGCCAAGTCATTCGTCTGTAGACCCTAATGCCCCCATCACGTACCACACGAAACAAACTGCTATATTCGTCACGTGAGTTCAACTCCGGTAGAGTGTGGGTGTTCCCTCTGGCTAAGCTGGCTGCACCTGAGGCAGAAACGTTGAGACACGCCAGACGAGTTGCTAATGGTCAACGTGAACGGGGCTGCTTGTAGGCCTGAGGTTGACACATGAGGCTGTTTATGCTAGCCGTGCCTCACGCACCAGTACACAGAGAGTATTCTCTGGCTATTTCGGGTGTCGCCTTCCGGGTGAAGCTAAAAAAAAGAAAAAGAACACGCAGGGAAAACATAACTACCATCCTGAAAAGTTTTGTAAAATCCTTTTGACGAAGGACACGTCAGAAGCAGAATCACAGAGAGCAAGGGAAATGTAGGAATTATAATAATACCAGCACAAAGAAAACCCCTTTAATATTCAACGGATTTAGAGGGCGTCTTTTGGAAAAAGGGGAAGAGAGAAAGCGTGAGCCTGTGAATGAACAGCAGTGGCATATGTCCCGGAGTTGGCTGTAGAAGGGTTCCAGCTGAATACGTACAGCATCTGCGACCTTCCATTGACCCAGAGACCCGATGTCAACACGGAGACAACCACAGAGTAGGCTCACAGATACTGTACATCAGAAAACTGCGACGCTGACAGTCCTTCTAGTCGTGTCTATTTAAGGCTCACGCACACACATGCGCATAGAGAGGAAGATATATATACAGTGCATCCAGAAAGTATTACACAGCGCTTCACTTTTCCACGTTTTGTTATGCTACGGCCTTATTCCAAAATTGATTTAAAAAAAATCCTCTCAAAACTCTACATACAATACACCACGGTGACTGTTAACAAAGCATTCATCTTTCCCTCTATCCTGACAAGTCTCCCAGTTCATGCCACTGAAAAACCTCCCCACAGCATGATGCAGCCACCACCGTGCTTCACTGTAGGGATGGTGTTTGCCTGGTGATGAGTGGTGCCTCGTTTCTTCCAAATACAATGCCTGGCATTAACGCCAAAGAGTTCGATCATTGTCTCATCCGACCAGAGCATTTTGTTTCTCACAATCTAGGAGTCCTACAGGTGCATTTTGGCAAACTCCAGATGGACTGCCACGCTCCTTTTATTAAGAAGTGGCTTTAGTCTGACCAGCTCTAAGGATAGTCCGGGTGGTTCCAAACTTCTTCTATTTAAGCGTCTTTGAGCATTTGGAAAAGCTCTATATAAATGTAATTTATTATTATTATTATTATCATTATTTATGAATGATGGAGGCCCCTGTGCTCACCGGGACCTTCAAAGCAGCAGAAATCTTCCTGTACCCTTCCCCATATTAGCGCCTCAAGACAACTGTGGGACCTTATATAGACAGGTGTGTGCCTTTCTAAATTGTCATATTCACTGAATTCACCACAGGCGGACTCCATTTAAGCTGTAGAAACATCTCAAGGATCAACAGTGGAAACAGGATGCAGCTGAGCTAAATTTTGAGTTTCATGGCAAAAGGTTGTGAAAACTTGTACATGTACATTTTTTATAAATTAGCAAAAATATATAAGAAAAAATATTTTGCTGCCACGTGACCGTTAAGCTACTGATCCCATTCAATTGGCATTACCTTATAGGGAGGATGATATAACAAGATCTGGACAGGAGATTTAAAAATTCAAAACAATTCAAAAGCAGGCTGGCATTAGAATAGGAATGTAAATGACTGGTGACTGACACAAGAGTCATAGAAACCTATAGGTAGGCAAATTAATGATCCTGGACTCACCAGAAACCATGCAAACAATAGTCAACCTCAAATCCCAAGCCGACAACAAATAAAGCCATTCGTCACAGTGTGAGGGCTGCCCGGGGCTGGGGCCGGGGCTGAGCCATGCAGGCTTTGGGCCACAGGTCCAACTAATGGAGGCACTCCATTAACTGTGGGAGACTTCTGACAGATCCAATTAGACTGGGCCACTCTGTGCCCTCCAAGCGACCGTGCATTCGCCTGAGACTGACGCCCAGCACCTGTCCTGTCCTGAGACCCCAGCCTCCTTCCTTCCCGGCCTCTCCTGCCTCCCCTCCGCACTCCCGTCAGCCCCAAGGGAGCAGGCTGGATGGCTGAGGCTGCAAAACAAATGGCCCGTGACTTTTCCTCGGAGGCACGAAATAACCGTGCCCCTACCCCCCCGTGTCCGTTCACCACATACTCCTGGCACTTCCACAACACACATCCAGTCTCCCTCTATTTAGCTCCGAGCCGACGTCCATAAACGTCCAAAGGCTAGGCTTTGTGACCGTGCTGAGAGAGCCCAGTGAACATTGGGCTGTTGCCAGGAGGAAGAAGGAAACAAAACCCAACCTCTTTTGTCTTCTCTCTCTCTCTCGCTCCATTCTCGCCCTCCTCGTTTATTTCTGAAGAGAAAGCGGCGCACTCGTCAATCTTTTCTTTTTCCACGGCCAGTGTTCTATCCGGTTCTCCCCGCTCGCTTGCCAGTGGAGCAATTAATTCAATCAAGCAGTGGCAAGCCATTCTGAATCACAGCAGGGCAGCGGTGGGCTGTGAATTTTGACACATGCATTGTTAGGAAGGGAACTATCTCGAATTAAACGAGCCAAATGATCTTGCATGGTTCCTGGGGTAATTTCATATCTGCAGGGTTCAGTTGGGTCCTTGTGCGCTCCCTCTCGCGAGGCTTTTTGTGATAGCCGCAGGGCCGACATTGAAGGACATGTTGCATTCATGCATGGCAGCCATCTTGATGTTGATGTTTCAGCTGCCCTTTACGTGTGTTTACAAAGCCTTGCCGTTTACCATTTTGTGTTAAATGTTTAGGTACGCTTTGTTATGTGTCTTTTTCTTTTCAGTTGCATCGCGAGGAGAACCTTTTCACTCCTTTGTGTACGCTACAGTTTGTGCAGCGCTCTTGATATCCTCTTCAATGGGCCCAGATCTGAAAAGATGTGGGTTGACGTTATGGTTGATTTATGAGTTGTGCACGTTCCCATTGTGCGTATCTGTGCGTTCTTGCATAATACTTTTCGGGAAGGATCCCTTTACGGAAAGATTTGGGAAAGATCCGCTCAATCTCGCCCTTACCTTCCTCTAACTGGGTGTGTTCAGGAACACTGCTCAGGTGCCTGCTGGCTGATGCCTCAACACAGCTGGCCTCGACACATTTCTACAGTGTGGGAGCTGCTCCATATAACGATGTGTCGGCCAATTGCTAGCATGGAGAAAAAAAGAGGAATTGTGCTCTTCTTCCTTTTTGCTGGTGTGAGCAATTCTTTCCTTTTACAGGCCTTTGATGTTCCCCTCCATTGTCCTGCTAGTACTCCAGGAAATTGAAAAGGAAGATTAAGGGGAGATGGTGTCGGAGGAGAGGGAATGGGGAGGACGACAGTGGCGACGCAACACGCCGGAACTCTCCGGGACAGCACCTCGAGAAATGAACATGTCTCGTGGCCCTGAAGGATCCGGCGGGAGAAAGGGAAAAGGGGGGGAAACCGTGCATGGGTTTTACTATTACTACTATTAAATATTTGGCCAGGATGAAATGCAAATCGATTGTTTTTTATGAAACAATTTATTGTATTAGGCTTTCCGTGATAAACTGTTTATTAAATAGAGGCCGGAAAATCGTTTAAACTTTTTTTTCCCCTCCCAGTTCTAACCCTATTTCTATTTTTGTTCATTTTTCTATTGAGCTTTACCACACAAAGTTACGTAAAAACCCGAACACACTCAGTCTGAAAATTGCATCTGTCCCCGGTGTACTGGGAACCGAATGGATCTTTTATGGAACTGAAATATGTTTGAACTTTTGAGCTTTCTGAACATTTTCTTTCTCCCACTGTCATTCTTAGAGATGGTAAGTGCTCTTCTTTTGTCTGTCAATGAACATTACTGGCACATTTCTCCCTGCTAAGATAAATGCTATTTACAATACGTATCGGCCATTTCAGGTTTGGGAATGAAAAGGTGCTTTCAGACATGGGTGATAAGTTTAATTTAGGACCTCAAGATGAGGGCTGGGGAAAAATACATTAGCATGCTCACCTATTATAACATGCTCTCCTGTTGGAAAAATTGTCACTGCATCTGTTTTCATCACCTTTCATTGTTGAGTGAGTCACTGAAGGTGATTTAGAAAGAAAAAGTCTTCAAGTTTAGTGAAGTTATGTAAGCACCTTTTTGATCAAAATACTTTATAAATCTTTTTTTTTTAAAACAATTAAGAAAATTTAGCTAGTGTCACTATTATAAAGTAGCACTAGAAATGAGATAAAAAAGACTAGTTCTGATGGATGAAACGATGGCCAGTGCCTTCTTTTTAAGGAGCGTGAACGACATGGCAAATAGTTCCACACAGAAACACAATGCAGGATTGAAATGAAATGCAAAGAATGATGGAGATGTGTTTGTATTTCTCAGCAGCCGCATAGTTTAAAGAGAGGAAGAGACGGAGAGAGGTGGTAAGTAGGGAGTGGGATGTGGGATGTGCGACGTGGCGGGTCAGAGCTGGGAAAGTGGGTTGGCTCTGGCGGGAAATGGCTATTTACGTAGCTGAAAATGGAGTGGCCCTTTCTGACAATTTCAAAGCCCTGCAGGCAAGAGTAACCTTCAGCCGAAAACAAAACGATTAAACGGAAAGCGAGAGAGAAAGCAGGGGGTGGTGGAGAGAGAGAGAGAGAGAGAGAGAGAGAGAGAGAGAGTGTTGGAGTTGTGAGGAGTGAGCGTGAGGAGGGGGTATATAGATACTAAAGGGAGGCGGACTCGGACTCAGGAGAGAGAGAGAGAGACTGTGTTGGAGTTGTGAGGAGTGAGCGTGAGGAGGGGTATATAGATACTAAAGGGAGGCGGACTCAGGAGAGAGAGAGAGAGAGAGAGAGAGAGAGAGAGAGAGAGAGGAATATAGAAATAGGGAACAGACAGGGTAGAGAGATGGAGTTGACGGTGGAAATGAGCTGCAATAAAGAAAGGTGACGCGTTGGGTAAGTATGAACATATCTTATCGCCCAAAATGGACGAACTATCTTTTTACGTTTTAAGCGAGATTAATTTATACCCCAGAGCAATGGCAAAGAATAGGGCTGAAGCCCTCTGCGAGGTAGAGTCCCCCGCTTAGGTCCTCGTGCTAATTGTGCCCGCTGTCCAAACGGTTTGGTTGAGAGAGGCCGAGGGGTGGGGATGGACACAGGAGAGTCATCTGGATGAGGGACTGACCTTTCTTCGGTGACCTAACACCCTTCAAGTCTCTGCTTTCCATTCACTGGGCACACTGTATGCTGTTATCAAACTTTTCAAGTGGTTCATCTTTGAAATGCAGGACACCACTGATTCCAAACTCGCCGATAAATTATGCGTTGACAGATGTCATGTGCACAGCAGAGATGCCTCATTCGGGTTGAGCACCCCAACAGAGAATATTTGACAAGCTAATTGCAGGTTTGTTTGGGGGAAAACTTCTCTCTCTCTCTGTCTTTGCCTGTCCTGCTTGATTGTCAATAAAACGATCCCTCATGTCAACTGATGGTTTTCTGCCACCCTTTCTCTTCTTTGTGTTAAATCAAAGTAGCAGCGCTCGATTACAGCTTAGACCGCGGAAATTCAGAAATAATAACGGTCTAATAAAAGATGTATGGAACTTCAGTTTTTCTAAAACCATCAATTTAATGGATGAGCACCTTGAACTAGTCAGTTTTTGTAAATTTGGTTCAACTGCATGGAAGAACCAGGTTAAATGACTATGTTCAAATGAGCAACTACATAGGACTGTAAATACACTCCATAGTAGATCACAAAACAGATTTTTGTGGGACACGTGCAGAACAAGCTACACCGCACCACCACTTTAGAATTGAAGCGGGCAGGAAATTCCAGTCACGACCGCACCCTCGGACACCGCGTGTCGCAGCCCTCCTGACAGCTTGACGATCGGTCATAAGGCTACAGTGCGGGTCAGCTTTTTTCAGGAGTCAGACTTAAATTACCCTCTCACTCTTTTAAAAGGCTTGATTTAGGACGGGGGAGCAGAGTGCGAACGGCGTGATTTTATCGGGGGTACATGATCGTGAAGTCAGTTGCGGCTAATAGGGTTTGAATTGGGGCCTGTCTCCTTTACAGACAAGGCCTTTCAGTGTGGTCCTACAGTGTGCTCCTACCTACTGTGTACCTAGTTTCAACACATATGAAATGTTGTTGGGAAAACACAGCAAACACACTCATTAAATACTAAAGTTTGCCTATATTTGGGTGTTAGGACATATTTTATATAACACACAATCAATATCCCAGACTGCTGAAGAAGGCAAGGCCCTACCATCTTGACAAATAAAGTTCTAGTTTTTCAAGTTTGAGACGTCAAAAAGAAAAAAAGGCACAATGCTTATCAGCAGGTTGATTCGCTTTGATGGACTACCAAATGTACCATTTCCTGGACCAGTATTTACCAATGGCTTACATACAGTCTTTGTACTAAGCTTGTCTAAGTTTGACCCATTATTGGAGGTACAATCATAAGATGGACATCGATTTGCTCGTTAGGCCAGGGGTAAGTATGTTATAAGTGCATATCTTATTGCACAGAAAGTTCTCCATCTCAAGTTTTGAGCGAGATGAATGCGTGCCGCTTAACACTGGCAAAGAATAGGCCTGAATCATCCTGTTCATAGTAACCTTGTGTATCTCCTACATTAAGAGTGATGCATTTCAAACTGAAAGGATAAGAGGACACTGTGTTTGGACCCATTGCTCCCTCATGTCACCTTGACTTTTTGGACCTCAGAAAAAGCATTAGCATTCAAAGTTATTCAACCTGCCTCTTTCAGACTTTTAACAAGTAAACCCAAAAGCAGAAAGCCTCAATATTTAGCAGTGAAGGGATGCTAGGCTTTCACTTACTGTACAGAAGGACAATTAATCACCTCTAGAGGGAGGTGCCTGTTTTTGGAATGTGGGAGGAAACCGGAGTACCCGGAGGAAACCCACGCTAACACGGGGAGAACATGCAAACTCCACACAGAAAGGCCCTCAGGTGGGATTCGAACTCAGGACCTGCTTACTGTGAGGCAACAGTGCTAACCACTGCGCCACCGTGCCGCCCAGCTGTTAAATCATCAGAAGTGAATTTTTCCACGCTAATGCTAACTTTTTGGTCTGTGGGTCTTGAAATGGTTTGGAATTACAACACGTTTACCAACTAATCCAGCTTGTTCATTTATCATTGCGGGGCGAGGATGAAAAGGCTGTCTTGGTCTTTCCCTGTATTTCCAATACTGTTTAATTAGTGTTGCTCCTTAGCTTGGCTGGCTCCTTCAGCCTCATCATCACCTGGGAGAAAGGGGAAAAAAACATAGACGGTGATGAGGAGAGAAACTTGATTATTAATTCACCGTCATTATGCTGAGCACATTTAATGGTCCGGGGTTTTGGGAAGTGTGTGATTGTGCGGGCGGGAGCGTACGCACGCATGTGTGTGTGTGTGTGTGTGTGTGTGTGTGTGTGCGCACGCACCCTCTGTTTCCATGGTAGTTTTGCTAAGCTTTTCATCCCCCTCTCTCTCTCTCTCTCTTGCTCCCTCCCTCTCTCTACCTCTCTCTCTCTCTCTCTCTCTCTCTCTCCCTCTCTCTTTCCCCTCTCATCTCTCCACGCCTCTTTGCATCGGAGGCCACAGACTGCAGCTTGTTTTCCGTGCCTTTTGATTGACACGCAGCGGCGGCACGTCGCCATCCGCCATGTCTTTCAAGCCCCCCAGTTGTCTTTCTCCCTCTGTCTCTCCCTCCCCCCTTCCCTCCTTCCCCTCTCTCCCTCCCTCCCTTCCTGCTTTCCTTTCAGGCGCCCATTTTTATTTCTGAGGCTGCTCAGATAGATTTGTCTGTCTCCTTAGCCGGCTCAACAAGCCACCTCTCTTCTTTCTGCTCTCCGTCTATCCGTCTCTCTCCCTTTCTCTCTCTCTCACTCTCTCTCTCTCTCTCTCTCTCCCTGAGTGCGTGCATTTTTTCTCTTTTTTCTCTATTTCTTTTTCTGTGGTGTTTTATCAGGGTTTGATGTTTTTTGTGCTGTGTGTGTGTACGCGCTTCACTGAATCATGAGTGGTTCTGCATGTTTATTTTGACTGTGTGTTAGTGCGCTTGTGCATTTCATCCATGTGTGTGTGTATGAGTGTGTGTGCGTGTGTTTGTGTGTGTGTGTGTGTGTTTGCGTGCATGTGTGTGTGTGTGTGTGCGTGTGTGTGTGTGTATGTGAACGTGTGTATGCCTGGGTGCCTGTGCGTGCGCCGGCCCCTCAGCACTTTGCATCCGTAAAGTTATTGTTTACCTTCTGTGAAATACAAAGGTTTGACAAAGCTCTGCCTAATAAGTCTTCAGTAATCAGACTTGTTTCTGTGTATGCGTGTGTGTGTGTGTGTGTGTGTGTGTGTGTGTGTGTGTGTGTGCGTTTGTGATTGGTGTTGAATGCAAAGTGAGTGGGTGACACGCTCATGAATGCAGAAGTAGCTCGTTGAAGCAGAGCTCCTCTCGTTAGCCGTTTAGTAAAGGAAGGAATGGAAATATCATACTTAGAGCATTTACCCAAGCTGAATCCAATTCTCTTTCTTTTTCACGTCTCTCTCTCTCTCTCTCTTCCTCTCACTCTATCTCCCTCTATGTGTGTGTGTGTGTGTATGTGTGTGTGTGTGTGTGTGTGTGTGTGTGTGAGAGAGAGAGAGAACGAGAGAGAGAAAAAGAGAGAGAAAGAGAGAGAGAGAAAGAGAGAGAGAGAGAGAGAGAAGGAAGAGGGAGGGAAACTTAGAAGGGCAGAGGGAGACAGAGAGGTTGGGTGAGATGACAGAGGGAAAGAAGACAAGGCGAGGACGACAAAGCAGAAGAGGAAGAGTCTACAGTAATCCGAAACATGAGGAAAAGCAAGAGGACGAGTGTACAGTAATCAGAAATGTGAGGAGGAGGAAGAGTCTACAGTAATCAGAAATGTAAGGACGAGAAAGAGTCTACAGTAATCAGAACCATGAGGAAGAAAAATAGTCTACAGTAATCAGAACCATGAGGAAGAGGAAGAGGAAGAGTCTACAGTAATCAGAAATGTGAGGAAGAGTATACAGTAATCAGACATGTGCGGAAGAGGAAGAGTATACAGTAATCAGAAATTTGAGGAAGAGGAAGAGTAAGAGTGTACAGTAATCAGCAATGTGAGGAAGAGGAAGAGGAAGAGTTTACAGTATTCAGAAAATTCATGACGAGGAAGAGGAAGAGTTTACAGTAATCAGAAACGTCATGAGTGGGAGTTTCTGAGTGGAAGTGACCATATGATGTCTAAGTAGGCTTTCAAGTCTATGTATTGGTTTGTGTGTTTACGTGTTCCTGTGCGTGTGTGCATTTTGATGCGTGCGCGAGGTATGTGTGTGTGTGTGTGCGTGTGTGTGTGTGTGTGTGCGTGTGTGTGTGTGTGTGTGTGCGCGTGCGTGCGCGTGTACGCCTGTGCCTGACAGCGTGAGGTGAAGTGAAACGAGAGAGAAGAAGAGAGAGAGGGAAAAGCAAAAAAAAAAGAAGAAGGAGAAAGCCCTTTTATGCATTATCAAATGTTTCCCTTTAGAAATTCAACACCCTTTTCAATATTGAGTGGAGAGAGAATGTGCTGCGGAGGAGCCCCCGCCGCCACAGAGGCTCAGCCTGCCGCCATGTTTTACTCATCAATTATGCACTGAAACAAAAAAGATAGTCTCCGTTTTTTTCTTCTTCATATTCTTTTTTTTTTCTCTCTTTTTTTTTTGTTCTCTCGCATGCGGGGGCAAGCGCCCTTCTTTTTTTTTTTTTTTTTTTAAAGAAAGAAAGAAAAAAAATCTTTCAAATTGTCCATTCAAGTCAAAGTTACGGAGTGCAGCGCGAAGAAGGAGAAGAAGGAGAAGAAACAAAAAACGTCAAAGACACAAGAGTCGGGGCGAAGATTGAATAAAAAAAATCAAAGCGCGGAGGGGAAGATTAGTCATGGCTGGAGCCCACACGTCTCTTTCAGGGCCCCGGCACAATGGGCCGTTTTAGAGGGGCCCGGCAACCACAAAGGCCCACGTTCAATATCTGGAGGATGATACATGGTCCGTGGTGTAATCTCTCTTTGATTCTCCCTTCTCATTCATCCCACAACCTTTTCAGACCTGACACTGATGAGCTGCTGACCGACCGACCGGCCGGCCGGCCGAACGGACGGCCTGCCCGCTCGCACGCGCTCCGCGCACGGGCGCGTGCACACACACACACACATATGCACGCGCTCACATGAGTCTTGACATACACTCGCCCACGCCCGGCTCACAGAATACACACACATGCTACACACTTGTCTGGACGTGCACGTTTCTCACATGGTGGTCCACGATAGAATCATATCCGGGCGAATAGGTGGTGCCACACACATTCAGAGAAAGAGAGAGAGAGAGAGAGAGAGAGAGAGAGAGAGAGAGAGAGAGAGAGAGAGACGGAGAGAGGGAAAGAGAGAG
>JAVQJS010008311.1:0-24592 GCA_036024795.1 Galaxias rostratus | reverse complement strand
TAGCTTTAAGCTCTTCCAGACATTTTCTTCTAGTTTCTGTATTCCTCCAAAACGCACTTTCCCTGTTTCCCCTGGCTGCTTATATGCAAACATGCCATATACGCCATCATCTTTTGTTTAGTTTGTTTAGGTTTTCTGGTTGTCTGATGTTTAAAACTAAACAATAAAGTCACAGATAAAAACAAAGCTTCTATGACCCAAATACTGACCTTATTATAAATATCAAAGGATTGTGATTTCAAGTCCAATTTTGGGATTGAAACTTGCATCAATTATCTCTTTTAACAGGTATGTAGATATCTCTAAAATATGTATTAAGTCTGCACAATATTTATACACTGTATAAATACAAACTGTATGGTTTACTGTATTGAATACCTTCTGTGACATTTTCAGGGGATGGATTAAACTGCTATTATAAAAACAATAGATCTCTAAATAATGAAAAGCCATGGGATACAAATGTAAATAAACAATGTATTTATTAATTATAATTCTGTTTTAAATGTCTTAGTAATTTGTTTTGTACAGTACACCTTATCTACAATTACTGGAAACGATTAGTAAGTCCTTTCACCCCAATTCCAAACAAAGTGTTTATATTCTGAGAATAAAAAAAAGAAATAAGTAAACAGATAACCTTAACTTAATCTGATCTGCCTTTATGGGATTCTGGAAGTTTAGACACAAAAGACAAGGCCAGTCATGTTTTGATACAGCAGCACACATCACACCAAGAATATATTGCTCAAAAAGTTCAGCTTTATATACTAGAAATGATCATACACCTTCAGGAGGGTTGTAAAAGAAATAAGGCCAAAAGGGATAAACGACTATACCGTTGTACCGACTATAACCCATGTCTGCCCCAGCTGATCAGTTCACTCAGTTACAACGACGGGAGAGATTAGAATTATAGTACCACGCCCTATGTAAAGCATTGCATGGGTGAGGGAGTCAACAGCAGGGTGGATCTGAAACATAGTTTCCCATCCAAAACTTTAATTTTGTTCTTGTCAAGAATTGAATGCACAAACATCCATGTTTGCGACCCAGGCTTTCTACACCGTGGAAAACCCCACACTAACTTAACCATACATAGTGTACCTTAAGGAGAATTATTGTACATGAGCAGCTACTTTCAAGAAATCATAACTTAATGAGAAAACGAGCAACAGAATTTGACAAACTAAGTCTGTGTTGTATAGAACTTTGAGGGAAGGCTGGTTAAAAACAACTTGAAATTATAAGCAGTTTTGTTAAATAGCAGACAATATCTGACAAGGTTAAGAGAATCAGGGAGTCATCTCCGGTGCTTCTGCATGGTTCATTCTTGGACATCAGGTATGTGTCTGTCTTTTCAGACCCTTTGTGACTTCCTGTACTTAGGATATGACTGTTTCTGTGTGTTGTGGGTGGAGCTCTGAAATCACCTGACTCTGGTCCAGCATGTTACTTTTTTTCTACACCCGGGCTCAATCTACCGGTTTCCGTAGGAACCAGATCTGGTGGGCATGGGTCCGGCTGTAGTACAGTGCAACTCTGAAGGGTTGGTGTGGATGGGAGTTTGGCTGGTTCTGGCGACGGTATTATCAGGTTGTGTCTGACTTTGGAGAGTCGGTGCGTGTCAAAGCCCAGCAGCACTGCAGATCGTCGCCGCCGGATGGTGCGAAGGCAGTGGCTGCGCTTGCTCCCGAACACGGCGAGCACCTCGGCTCGGCTAAGGCATAACTGCTCTGCCAAGCAGTCACTCTCAGTCCGCGTCAGATAGGGCTTCTTGTTGAAGTAGCGTCCAAGAAAGCTCTTCCTCTCCTCGAGAGATCGTTGCTTCAAGCCTGTAGGGTCCAATATAAGAGACAAAGGGCCGGAACGCCCCACTTTAGCCTTCCCCCAGCTGGACAGCATCTCAGGCCGAGCCGCTGCATTGACCCTGGTCTTGGACGGGTCAGAGGCCGTGGACCCAGCTGGGGGCAGGCTCTCTCCGTTGAGGCTGGGAACGTTTGGATCCGGGTTGAGCATCCTCTCCGCCTCCTTGGCCGCGCGGGGGGCGCAGCGGCAGCGCTGCACGTGTATGGAGATGGTCCGGGAGTTGGACTTATCGGTGTAGACACCCAGACAGTACACACACTTGAAGGCGGGGGTCTTGAGGATGGCGTGGATGGTGGGCAGGATGTGGTGCTGAGTCCGGAGGTGGAGCTCGTACGCCGCGCTGCTGCGGAGCTTCTCGGGACAGAAAGGACATCCGGTCTGGGGGAGAGAGGGACTGGCAGTCTTGGCTGGCTCCTCCGTCATGCGGATGTACAGCAGAGCCTTGCCCTCCGTCAGCAGGGCCATGTGGAGCTCCTTGCAGCCCAGCAGATCTCGGGGCACTGTGGTGCTGATGTCGAAACGCGGGAAAACCAGGCGGCCGGCCGCTGTAGTGTTCAGGCTGTAGTCTTTTCGTACCCGTTGCTGGTTGGTTCCGTCCGCCAAGCTGTGCTCCGCCTCACTGTGTTCCAACAGTTGCTTTAGGGAATAAAACATCAGTGGGCAGAAGAGACATTGTAGTCCATGGAGTAAGTGCTGGAATATCCCTTTGTCCGACAGGAGGATTTTGCAGCGGGTGCAGCAGACCGTACCTGCTGCCGTTCTGACCAGGTACTGACTCTGGACCACTAGTTGTCTGGCCAGGCCTACCCGCACCAAGGAACCTATGCTTGGGCTGTTTGGTGTTCCGTTCCTCTGCACGGCAACAGGCTGGGGTTGGCTGGCTGACTGGGGTACGGTGATCAGGATCGGTGGCTTGCTGATGGGCGGGCCTACCCCTGTTTGAACTGGTACCGCAAGCTGAACCGCTGCCAAAGTGTAGGTGGGCATGCCGTTTACCTGGAAACCAAAAAAAAAAAAACCCCACAACCCATAGTTTAGAGTGAAGCTTCGCAACACAGCATTTAAATTCAGACAATCTAGATTTGGAAAACAACACATTCAAATCTGTCCTGCCTCCTTTTATTCCATGGCAGCGCTGCTTTAATCACAAGGCTCTCTTACTGCGAACTACCCTCCAGCGAACCCTCAAAACGGTCATCACCTTGTTGCCAGTTGGAACCAGCCGGACAGACTGAGAGGGGAGCATCGCCCCTCTAGGACCTGGCTGGGCAAGCATCAGTGGTTGACCACCTCCCACTTTGCCTTGCATGTTGAACGCCATGCCAGGAGGGAGGATAACCTGGCGGGGCTGGGGAGGCGCAGGGACGGACACGGCCAGGGGCATCTGGAGGAGAGGAGAGACACGGACGCACTCAGTGAAATCAATATAGACGCTACAGAAAGAATGAGCTGGCTACAATGCACTACCTTCTGGGATGGCTCATCTCCACTCCTATTTGGTTTAGCTACTGATTATATCATGCGGGCATTTGGCCCGACTAGTAGCACTGAATTTGATCTAGTTCTTCAAGTGCATAATATCTACCCAATTGCAACCTTTTGCTATACCTATTATGCAATAATTGGTTTGAATTTGTAAAAGAGTCTTTTAGATTAATTAAGTTAACCCGCCAACCACCATACTGTGCCGTGCACATTGCACAGATGAGTTCAAACAACACTCTAGAGACTAAATGTCTGCGACATTGCAGTAGGCAGCATCATGTGCAATAAGCCAGTTTGTTGTTATTATCATAAATAATGACCTGAAGAAGCGTAAAATAAATTTGAACATTTAGACTTTCAACTTGTTCTGAAGCAGCCGGCAGCACGTCTATTCCCACCTGTTTTCCTTGGGATCCGGATGGAAGCAGCAGGCTGATGGGCCGGGCAGCCGTGGCGAGGCCCGGCAGCCGGCCCGTCTGGGAGGTAGATGCCGACGGGGAGGAGAGCAGCATGGGATGCCCCGTTGTGGAGCACACTAAGGCCGTGGTGTGGGGGGGAGCGGCTAAGAGCACGGCCCCCGGGGAGGGCGCCGGCTTCCCGTTGGACAGCGGGCCGCTGCTCTTGGAAACCAGAGAGACCACCTGCTGAACAGTGCGGGGAGCCAAGTGGGGCAGCGGGGCAGGGCCCTGGGAGGGGGTGTTCCGAATGGGCTTGTGGTTGAAGCCCGTGTGCTCCACGATGATGGGCCGGATCTGGGCGTGCAGCTCGCGGTGCTTGTCGGAGCTCAGCAGGTGGTAGAGCAGGTGCTCCGACGTGTCGGCCGGCATCTCGCACACCTTGCAGTAGAACTTGAGCGAGGCCTGGGTGCTGGTGCTGCCCACTGGGGTCACGCTGCGCTGGCCGTAGTAGCGCTTCAGCAAGGCATCGCAGTGGTGCACCAGCACGTGCTTCCTCATCACGTACAGCAGAGAGTCGTGGAAACTGCAGCGGGAGCAGGAGAACTTGTCAATGCTGAGGGGGGCTTTGACACGAAGCGCACCCTGCTGGCCTTGCAGAGTAGGCGGGGCGGGGGCAGAGGGCTTGGCACTCCCCGTCGACACGCCGTGGAACAGGCGGAGGTGGTTATTGAGGAGGTCTGGTCGGCCGATGAAGGAGCAGCGAGGACAGGGAGAAAGGGAGGCCAGGTCCTGCTCCTCTTCATGGCAGCGCTGGACGTGACTTCGATAGGTGTACCAGGACCGTGTGGAGAACCAGCACAAAGCACAGCAGAGCGTTTGGGTCCGATAGCACCACTGGCAGAGGGAGACAATGCAGAAGGAGGATTGTATAGACGGATGTGCACATTAGGGGACTGAGCAATCAAGAGATAAAACTTTACCATAACCATGAAGGTGTTTAGCGTCCCATTTCTTAACCTTACTAAACAATAGTTGGCATGCTGCTTGTTTAGCCATGGCAACAGCGCAATGTCTGAGACAGCAGCACACAGACCGGTAAGTAGATTGAGCTAGTGACTCAGTGCAGGGGATAGACCAGTAGATTCATAGACACAGAGCAGAAGATAAACAGGTAGATCCAGTGACACAGAGGAGCAGACAGACAGGTAGACAGGTAGAGAGGTACGTAGGTAGGTAGGTAGGTAGGTAGGTAGGTAGGTAGGTAGGTAGGTAGGTAGGTAGGTAGGTAGGTAGGTAGCTAGATCCAGTGACACAGACCAGCAGATAGACAGGTAGATCCAGTGACACAGAGGAGTACACAGCCAGACAAACCTTTTTTCTCCTGTGGCCAGCGTAACAGTCTGTGAAGTCCTCCCACTCTGTGGTCTTAAAAAAAGAGTCTCCAGCATCAAAATCTTTCAGCTCCTGGAAAAAAAAATTGTGCTGTATTTTAAACAATATTTATCCAATTGATTGGACCGAAACAACTTTTGTTTTTACTATACTATCAAACTGTGAATTAAAATGTAAAAACTTCTGACACTGGTTACTTTGAGAAAAGAGCATATCTTTGCTGCTTTACACTACCACTACTACGAGACTGCTGATGATCAGTAACAATTCAAGTCCAATGATATAGGATAAGCCACAACATTATAAATGATACATACAGTAGGTACAAGTAGGTTACTATAAGATTCGTTTAATGTGTTTCATTTAATGCATCAGACTTTCCCAGGTAACTAATAGAGGTGTGGTGTATCCAAATAAAAGTATAAGGATTGGTATGGCAGTAAATCTAAAGATCTATTTAATTTGAGATTGCACATGAAAGTTAAGATTCAAAGTTAAAATAACCAGACACTAAAATACCTTTTTGCTGCTGAAAAACAACGCATTTGGCGTAATGAAGTTTAACTTCAAGGTTCATGAGGTCATGACTGTGTGGCCACCCCTAGGCTTTCCAGATATGCTGTCTAGATGTCCCATGACAATCTGGGATTTAATTTGCTGTTCATGCAATAGTGTTATGAATGCCTCCCAGGGTTTCTATTCCTCCCTTCAGAGTGCTGCTTTGGAATTAGTTTTAATGGTTTTGCATCGCCATCTTGCCTATGTTGTGTAAGAGAAATTATTTGCCATCCTCACGGATGTTCAAGCCTAAGCTGTTGTTCCCATGTGGGGGAAAGTTCAGAGTGAAGTCCAGGTCACGAAAGAGACAGTATGCGCCTTTTGCAGACACTGAAGGTTAAAGTTTTTTGTCTTAGACATAACATAAAATTATGTCTACGTGTCCTATGTATGTGTTCTTATTAATGCTCAATACCTCCACTCCCCTCCCCTTAACCAATGGGACGAATGTGTATCTTAGACCCACATACTTGTATAAGTGTAGCTTGCTAGTCTCATCTGACTGTAGTAATTTCTCTGTGTACAGACGATATTCTGTGGTCATCAAAAGAACGGGTTAATTTCACGATTTCTCTCTCATATTCATCGGTCGTTTTCTGTCATGCATTGAAATCATCCATCACATTTTCAATGGAATACATACAGAACACAAAAAAAAGTGAAGGTGAAATGTTTACCTGCAGCAGGTCCTGACATTGGTCCAATCCAATGTCACTAAGGATGCTCTTCACCCTCTTCCGAGACGTTCTGATCTGTTCCAACTTCTGCAGCGGAGCCTGGTACATCTTTCACCTAATAAAACCAGAGTCCATGATCAGACGTACAAGGATAGACTTACAATTACAGTACAAGGTTTTAAATAGCTTATTACCAAGATAGTTTAACTACATCTTCTTTTGATTCAGCAAAATATCAGATCCTCACCACAACCTCTTTGCTCCATGCACACACAATCAGGCAATAACTAATCAGCCCATATGTGGGTTTCCAAGTTACACATTTAATGTAATTGCAACAACAAAGTTTTTTGAAAAAGGATTTGAGTCTGGAAACAGCGCAGAAGAAAATACAGTCTAGAATTCCCCATATGCAGAATAGAGGGAACCAGTCGTATCACTTCCCTTGAAAACGTAATGGAAATTACTCTTAGTTTCCGTTTTGGCCTGTTGGTGGTGATATGCAGTTTATATTTTTCCTCGTGTCATGGTTAAAATTACAGTGGTGGAGAACGTTAGGAAGTATTTATTTGTCTCTGTCACTGTAACAATGTGGCTACTACTTTAATTAAATTGATATCGGTTTTGGTAACAATTAAAGGGTTCCCTCACCTCACTACTAAAATTAGGGCCATGCTTAATGTGCCAACTCCATGCACTTACTATCTAATGAGGTTACATGAGGATGATGCAGAAGTACTTTGGGACCAGTCACTTGATTGACAGTCCTTTTGCGAACGGAATGATGAGCACATTTACTTTACATGATACCTAATTAGACTCCTTAGTATACAAAAAACACAATTCCTTGCGAAAATGAAGCTCTACGTGGCAAATTGTGAGTGCGAGAGATTCAGTGACAAAATCGCGTCTAGACTAAGAACGTCGCAAAGGCGTGTGCGCTAAACTGAGTGCACAGTCCTTATCCTCAACTGTATCCCCGAATGCGTTACTGGCGCGCCGCTAGCTTGTCTGTAAACTAGTTAAAGATGACATCGGATAAGGGTACGGACAGTGAGCAAGCTAACACTACCTGGTAAACTCAGAACTTAAAAGGTTTTCAGTAAACTGCACATCGCATATACCATGGCGGCAGAATTGAAATGTAATACATTCTACCGCTAGCAAACAGCAAGTTTGAATCTCCTCGTTTAAACGTTAGCTATCGTTAGTTTGCTAGTTGCATCGGTTAATTACATTGTTTTATGACACCATAATAAATTAGCACGGCGTGTAGCAAGCAACTGACAGTTTATTGCCAAATGTGAGAGATGGGTCTCAGATAGTCAGTCAGTGAGTTTAACATTGCACCAACCTGACTGAGGGAGCTCTAGACCAACTGCGTGCTCGTGCCGCCGTGCGTCTGCTTTCACCAATCCGGTGGAGAAGAGCGATTCAAGCGTCACATAGGCGCGCACACTGACCTCCTATGTAAGATGTATTTAAAGATACCAGGCTGGTGAACACTGATCCAATACTATCACTGAACTGTATTTTTAGACGAGCCGTTTGTAAGCTATATTTAATCAACCATTTGTTTTGATTGTTCTGTGCATCACCCAACTCTAAAAAAGCAACATGGCGGACGGGAAGTGACGTTTATTAATTAGCATACTGGATAGTCAGGATTCTCCAATCAGATCCCAGTTGCTGTGGTTACAAACCCTGACGGCCAGGTCCAGATGGACAGACATCTAGTTCACCTTGACCTCACCTACTGACTTTGAACATCACCTGTTGCTGCCCTGAAGTTGCACACACACACACACACACACACACACACACACACACACACAACTACCCAATACCCAATACCCATCAGGACTGAGTTGCTACACCCATTTTTGTCAAAGTGCAGTTTGTTGGGGCATATGCATGTTTGGCTGTTTAAAGGAGGATACAATTGATGATTTGGGGCAGAGACTGCATACAAAAGAAGAATGAATGGAGGGAATAGTGGGATCAGAGAAAATAGAGAAGGGGTGGGTTGGGAGAGTAGATGAGGATGGAGAATAGTCACTTTGAATGAAGTGAACTTCACCTGCATCAAGAAACCCTACATGATTACTTTTTGTAAACACACCTGCTTGATACCGATTTCCTTTTGGGATTCCAATCTCTTCAGTACAAAGTTCCAGAATGTAGTCAACAAAAATAAATATTTTCTAACTGTAAAATTACAGTATGTTAAGTCCTCTAGAATTTTGTCAAAACTGAATGAGAATAATCTTTAATCTACAGAGTGCTTCATGCTAGATCTACTTTGATTCATTTGAAATGTTTGGAATTTAGGATGTTGAACAGGCAAAAAGCTATCATTCCCATAAATACAATAGCAAGCATGCTGCAGTCAGCCCACTGTTTGAATACTGTGGGTAAACAAACAAACAAAACCCAGAGGGTATGCAAAAGCTACCCCAAATGGCTTCAGTGTCTGCAGCCCTAAATTGTTTTCCAATTTATACCAAAATAATAGGTGGGAACAATTCATGTGTCTAGCAACATGAGTTGGAGACTTGAGGCAGCAGTGGCAAAAGATGGTTTGCCAACGCTCGAGGAAGAGTGGTTGAAGCTTTTGGAGAAACATTAGGACAAACTTGATGTGCTGCAATCAGTCCTACAAGAGGGAACACCAGTATTAGGCTTTCATGTGGTCTTTAAATAAATATACATTATGGAGTCATGCTTTTAATTAGATCAAGCTGTCTGAGTGTTGTTGTATGTGATGTGCGAGTATACTTGATGTGCATGCTTCCATTGCATTCAAACAATCAGTCGGTTCATTTACTTTTATGGCTACAGTGCATTCCCACCCAGCCCACGAATGCAATCCCATTCAGCCAATATACAAAAAGTAAAAAATATTAAACCATAGGCCCAACTCACTGGGAACATATAGTGCAATAGCAGGCTGGTTTGTTGGGTAGAGGTCGAATGTGCGCTTGTCTGTTACCACAATTAGCGCTCATTTAGTCCGGTCGCCTGTATCGTCCCTCTACTCAACACGTCCAGTAGCCAATGTGGAACCACACTGCGCAACCGCAGCTTCTTAATTCATTTCTCTAGCAGTAGAGCTGTGGGATATTTACAGTATCGGAATAGAACTTTAACCTGCCTCAGTTACACGAGTTAACATGGATACTAAAATCTTCCCATGTATTTTTTCTATTTTTATTATGTGTGCCATGGTCAGACATAATGCTGCTAGCGATGTGCTCGAGCTAGGAGACCCCGACTTCGAATACAGTGTAGCTGAGCACGAGACAATGCTAGTGGAGTTTTTTGCTCCTTGGTAAGAAAAGCATTTATTTTAGAATGTTGTTAGTTTCAATACCATTGATGGCTATTGTGTTATGTCTATTACGAGGTTACAAGACAGAAATTATTTCCTTGCGATCGTTCTTGATCTAGATCTGACCTCATACTATTTAGGCAGTTCTTGTAGGTTTACATTGTCGACGGTAAAGCCCATTAAGATAACGTTGTACGGTTGCTACATGACCACGACCATAGTTGTCGGTTTCCGTACCAATTTGGGCGTTCCCACGATCCACTGTCTAATTAGTGTCCGGTTGAACGCTTGCTGCACCTAGAAACCTGTAACTTTACATAATACCTGATACATGACCTGCAACTAGAAGGCGAGCAATTTATGGCTGCACATATCTCATTAAAGTCCACTGCTTTTTTGGTAAAAGGGTTAAATTTATTATGATTAGCATTGACACTCATGAGTGGTCATTTTTTTAAATTGCTGGGGAATGAATAACTGCCCCCTCCCCCTTTTTATTTATAGAAAAACAACACAGACCACCCATTTTATTATACGGTTTGCTGTTGATGTTGGTGAGTAAAATGTGAACGAGTGTTACAGATCTTTTAAACAAAATGTACCCCTGATCCCAGGGAAAGTTCTGTGAAATAGAAGTTCGGTAGATGAGTAGGCTACAACAGTGGATAGGTAAACTATGTTCTAGTTCTTCAAACTGCCACAGCCACGACTTGCTGGTTTATTGAAAATAGCCATTGAAATTATTCCTGATGGCAAGGGTGAGAGCACATATGAGCCATATTCTCGTAAGAAACTCCTTATCTTTTTAATTATTCAAATTTGCATTCCTATATTTTATTATTCACAGGTGTGGCCACTGTCAGAAACTTGCCCCAGAGTATGAAGTGGCTGCAACTAGGCTAAAAGGGACAGTGTCTTTGGCTAAAGTGAGTATAATGTGTCTTCTGATACCCTTAAATTGATATTTAGAAAAAAATATATGTTTGCCTACTAAACACAGGGCTACCTAAACACACAAATGTAACACTAAATATACCTATATGTGAATTACATTTGTGCGACTGTTTTTGCCAGCATTTATCTGTGTGAAATATTTACCTGAGTAGGGTGTTTGCCTTTTTGCTCGTGCCACATTTCCCAGGTAGACTGCACGGTGAGCTCTGAGACTTGTGGTCGCTTTGGAGTGAATGGGTACCCAACACTAAAGATCTTCCGTAATGGAGAGGATTCGGCTGCTTATGATGGACCCCGCAGTGCAGGTGACAATCTCGCATGGGTGGATGTGCTAATAGTAGTAGTAGTAGTAGCTCAGAGTTAAGAGCAGCAATACATGAAATTGTTTACTGAATGTTGTTTTCTGTTTGCAGATGGTATTGTCAGTTACATGAAAAAACAGGCCGGTCCCAGTTCTGTCCCATTACAAACAGAGGAGCAACTGGCAGCCTTTGTCAACAACTTTGATGCCAGTGTGGTGGGTGAGTTGACTAGTTGAATAGTTCAATAACTATTCAAAACATCAAAGGAGAGAAGGGCTAAATCTCACTTACGGCCTGAATTAATGATGGAACGTGTTCCCCCTTTTTCAGGTTTCTTCTCTAGCGGTGACAGCCCACAGCTAGCAGACTTCCTCAAGGCATCTAGTGTGATGAGAGACAGCTATCGCTTTGGACATACCACCCTCCTCAGCCTGGGTGCGGCCCACAACGTGGACTCAGAGTAGGTTTTTAAAGCTTGTGCAATCCATAGGATTGTCAACCCAGGGCTCTCATTCAATGCTCACTTCTTTTTATTCTAGGAGTGTGCTGCTTTTCCAACCCCCAAGACTACACAGCAAGTTTGAGGACGCCGTCGTCAAATCGGACATGGTTGTCTCCACATCCTCACTTCGTCAGTTCATCAGAGACAACATGTATGGCTCCTTTTTTTGTTCGTCCGCACATTTTACTTGTTGGTTTATCTGTGCTGTCTTCTGCTTCTTGTGTGATGTTATGCCTATTGCCTGTGGGTTGTTTTCTTATCATAAGAACATAGAAGATTGTGGCCGAGATGAATGCTCGCAGACAGTGGACCATTATTCGTGCTTGTTTCCTTTACTTTCTTTTTGGACTCATGTCATGTCAACCTGTCGTCAAGCTAGATTTGGCCTGTGCCCTCACCTGACTGCTGAGAACCGAGAAAGCATAAGGGGTCAAGACTTGCTGACAGCCTACTTTGATGTTGACTACATTCGCAACATTAAAGGCACCAACTATTGGAGGAATAGGTAGGCTACACTTTATATTCATAAAACACTGTTGATTAACAAAATGCACCTCCAACACTTAATGTACACAAACGGTATGCCATGTAAAATTGTTCCTTCACACCACTCCAGGGTGATGAAGGTGGCCACCCAGTTCAACACGCAGGGGCTGAATTATGCAGTGGCCAATCGCCGAGACTTCCTGGACGAGTTGCAGGAGGACTTTGGCCTGGAAGGTTCGGAATGGGGAGAGCAGCCTATCATTACCATCAGGACCATGAATGGACACAAGTTCATCATGCAGGAGGAGTTTACGTGAGCGATGTGAATTCAAGGTCTTGGTTAGAAAAAATGCCACTATGGATCTTCTGTGCGTCTCTTATTGTCCTATAATTTTGTTGTTTATATTGTTGGAATCTCGTTTTTTGTGTTCATTTAAGAAACTAGCATTGCATTTTCAAATAATGAATTATTGGTAATTATTTAATTACATTTTACTGTATTTCATGTACTTCGCTGATTGTTTTTTGATTGAGTTTCCAGTTTTTGCTTAGAGAATTAAATGTAAAATACCCTTATCCTGTATTTTGTGTTTTTCAGGAGGGACGGTAAATCTCTGGAGAGGTTCTTGGAGGACTTCTTTGCAGACAAACTGAAACGACATGTCAAATCAGAAGCTGCTCCAGAAAATAACAACGGGCCAGTCAAGGTGTGTACAGTCAGGGTGACTACCAAAGAATTGCTCAGCTCATTGAGCTGCTAGTCCTCCACCTCCCTGGCACACATAGAGAATAATCAGATCCAGTAAGATTTGAGAGTGGACAAAGCCCATGTGAAATGTGAACAAAGCTGTGAAATCAAATCTAAGTGAGGACACATCAACAACAATATAATCTAAATACCAATTGCCTAAACACTTTGTTACTAGTTTGTTAAATCATATTTGTTGACCCATTGAAATCACCACTCCTTTTAGTACAATATATTGCTTTGTTTGTATTAAGGCTCTGATGTTCTGGTTTAAGTTAACGGTGATTTCACATCCTTCTTGTTCATTTGGTAATGTCGTCATATATTATATATATCATCATATATAATTGATTCATCATACATACATGACAATGTTAACATAATTTTAATTATTGATTATTTTGAATTAAATGTTAACCTCGGTTCTTAAACTTGGATAAGCAATTGTTGTACATTTTTTCATTATATTAGGTATTGGTGGCAAATAACTTTGAGGAGATAGTGAATGACCCTTCTAAGGATGTTTTGGTGGAGTTTTATGCGCCCTGGTGTGGCCACTGCAAAAGCCTGGAGCCAAAATACATTGAACTAGGAGAGAAGGTCAGATGTCTGTTTCAGTCATTAAAACTACATGCCATGAGTCTGTTAAGTGTATGAACTGTTGTAAGGCAACCTTGTCCATCCTGTATAATTACACACCATCATCACATTACTTACTGAGTGTGCAATTGCTTCATTCATAATACACCTGCACACACTACATTTAAAACAAATTTCATAAGTATGCACAACTGTTGAAAAAAACATGTTCATGTTTTATTTGTTTTAGCTCTCAGCTGACTCAAACATTGTTATAGCCAAGATGGATGCAACTGCTAACGATGTCCCATCAAACTATGATGTACAAGGGTAAGTCTCTTTCATGCACCCCCTTCTTTGTTGGCTAAATTTAGTCTTAGACATTTAATAATTCCCTCTTTCCAACTTTACATTTCAGTTTCCCTACAATTTACTTTGCTCCGGCAGGACAGAAGGACCAACCTAGGAGATATGAGGTGAGGTTATGACCCGCAAACACTGTGTCGTTTCATAGAACATTTTGTGGTTGTTTCTAAAAAAATTATCGTCCTCTAGGGTGGTCGGGAGGTGAACGATTTTCTCAACTTTTTAAAGGAAGAGGCAACCCATCCTCTTGCTTTGGGGACAGCAAGGAGTGACTTATAGTCATACCAACCGGATGCATTTTTGATAGACTGGACTGACAGATAACTGTGGGCCCTTGAGTAAATGCAGATTATCATCAAAACGTGGAATTTCTGTGCCTTTAGCAGAAATAACTGAACAATCATGAAGGTTCACTTTTGCGCCATGCAACAGAAACACCACTGCTCTTAGGTATCTATTATTAGAATAGGTTTAGTAATATATGAGGGGGAAACCACTAATGTGACTACTACTCAATTAGCTTCCAGTAATAATTTTTTGTGTCACATTGTGTAGCATGTATTCTAATGTGCTTCTCAAGCTGTTTGTACTGAATTGGACCAGGTTTAACCAACATAAAAGCTAGGTTAATTTCGGTAAAAGCAGTCCACATTAAAAAGGTACAGATAAGGGAAGCTTTCATAAAATAAGGTTTAGGTAAATGTAGGTGACTATGATGTGCATGTTTGGACATTACTGCACTACAGCAGAATCTGAAGTCTCCAACTTTGAATCATGCTGAGGGGTATTTAATATTATTTAGATTGCTTCCACTTCTAAGGTAATTTAAATAATTAAACTGACAATTACAGTCTTTCATCTTGACCTTTAATTTGTGGTAAAGAAATTTGATTAGTAGGATATATATATATATATATATATATATATATATATATATATATTCATCATAAACAGGAGAGAGTAAATCATCAAAATAAATGTAAGAAAATATCTATCACTATGAGCAATTCACGTAAT
The DNA here is from genome assembly GCA_036024795.1 of Galaxias rostratus. Classification (NCBI taxonomy): domain Eukaryota; kingdom Metazoa; phylum Chordata; class Actinopteri; order Galaxiiformes; family Galaxiidae; genus Galaxias; species Galaxias rostratus. The sequence goes on along the minus strand of JAVQJS010008311.1, from coordinate 9,928 downwards.
GGATCATTTGTTCAATATATCTGGCAGTGCTGGGTGACAGAATTGAGTGAAATGTCAAAACTCACTGTTGAGTCTGGAGATACTGCTAGCTCAGCCAAACTAAACATTCAGGATGGATGTTGGCCACTTGAAAGCAGAAGTGTTACACATTTGCCCTTTACCCAAATTAAATTAAAAAAAAATATTCTTAAGGTGCTTGTTTTGATGATGGCATAATGTTACTGTATCATGTTCTGAGGCAAAATTGTATCCTTACTAATTATGTGCAGAATCTATTCTTTATACAAGGATGTGTATCTGGACAATCTGAGATGTAATAGCCAATAAATTATTACAGAACCAGCTGTAGTTTATTGAACCAAAAAGGGGGCCATTGACCACACCCAAACATTGTGATAAGTTAGTCCTACTCAATATGAAATTACACATGAATTCAAACTTCAGGCATGTGCAGCTGTTCAGGATTATCTTTGCTTTGCAAGGATCTGGATGCTTTATCATCACAACTGATCTACTCCTGTAGGAACTGATTAAGGATTTAACGTATAGTCTTCGATTGCTGCCCAGTGCCCACGTATTGGGTATTGCAAGGCCAGCAGGTTAGCGGTAGCTCTCCTGCACTGAGTGGTGGCATTGAATAGACTAGCATGAACTTGCTGACACCAATCTTAATTCTGAAATGTTTTCAAAATAAGTCAGTATACCGAACGTGAAAAACTCTACCGTATCGACGTCTCTGTGAAAACCGGACTGAAATTTGCAACACACCATTTATCTAAAGAAATCCATAAATAAATACACGCTACATCTTACTGTTCAAATTCCCGTGTCTATGTTGGTACGATATTCACTTCTTTTTTTTTATATTATTGTTCAACCCGTAGTCCTATTTATTGATTTATAAATACATAATGTAATTAATGTTTTAATAAAAAGACAAACAAACAAAAAAACGTCTGTCATGGTCTCAATGGTTGTATCTGTATGGTGAAATTTGGTGTCCATTACAAAAATTATCTCGCTTTTAGTTGGTTGAAACAAAGCCCGCCTACCAGATGTAAATTAAACTCGCACTCTAAGAGGAGTTTAATTCACGTGCGCCATCAAAATGATGGGAAGACCAGTTCTCGTGTTGAGTAAGTGAAAAGAAAACTTTTTACTGGCCTGTGTTTGTAATTTTTTATGTAAACATAGATATGATAAATTCCGAGCTTTCAAGGTATGCTGTGGCTAGCTGCTATACAATCAAGCCCCTGATGCTTTAGTTTTGCCCGAGGTCTGCATCAACAGAGAGTTGTTGTCACCTTGCTTCGTAATGCCTCTTTTTTTTTGTAAATTCATAATTTTACACCTGAACCGTTACTGGGGTCATTAGTCTTACTGTAAGCAAGTTGGCAGACCGCGCCAGCCATTGTCAAAGTGCACACCGTTGACTCTGTTAATACATAATTGACAACAATTCACCAAAAATAATTATTAACCTCTGCACCATGGGTATTTTATGGCGGTTTCTAAACGAATTTTAACAAATTCATTAAGCCAATTTTCTAGCGTTGTCATGCGTTGATTAGTCATGCTGATGCTGATTGTGTCGCAGCCATACATCTGTGGTTCAGACGGTTTAAACTATGAAGGATTTCCAGACTCCTGGGAAGCGGGGTCAAGTTTTACTAATAGATTTAAAGCCAATTTATCTCTTATGGTTGTCACTTGCACTGTTTTGGAGAAATGCTGCCGTGTGTAACTTTGCCCACTGTCTTTACATTTGGGATTAATTCCAACATTAGTCTTTGCGCATTTCGGATTAGCCAACAATACACAGTAAATTCTTTGCTGTCAATATCTTGCTAATTATTTGGAATATCTGATAGTGTTTCCTAGTTTGCCCTTCGTTTGAACTATTTACGGATGTGGCTGTTTTAGCATCACAAAGAAATAAACATGGGATTAATATCCTTCATCATACAGAGAAATCTAGGACAGAAATACAATACCTGTAACAAAGCATGTAATTGAATGCATCACTAGTTTCTTTCTGAACTTTTGCATACACTGCATTTGGTCATAACACATTGGAATACAACAATTCAGTATAATGCAACTGAAACAGAACCCCAACCAACAATTTATAACAATTTTGTTGTTTGCAGTTCTGTATTAAATCAGACTTCCAAGGGTTAAACAAATATATTTTGTAGATTGCCCACACAGACCAGAAAAACGTCACATGCAGAACATTCATTTTCATAAAAGTTTGAAAATGTGCCACACCCATACACCGATTCAGACACACCCATAACATTGCAGCTTCCATCTGATTTCATAATTATATACTTTTCATAATTTGAATGTTAATGGGATCATGGGAGATTGTCCATTCAGCCTATTTATGTTTTGTGAACTTTGAGAAAGCCATGTACCTCCAGGGATCCCTGTGGAGTGTGGGGTACTGCGGGAGTATTAGGTACCGGGGCTGTTGCTACGAATCATTCGGTCCCTTTATAACCGTACTGAGATTTGTGTTCATGTACTCGGCACAAAGTCAAATACGTTTTCAATGGGGTGTTGGACTCTGCAAGGGCTGCCCCTTGTCACCAGTTTTGTTTGTGATTTTCATGGAAAGTCTCATAGCATAGCCAGGTGGAGGAGTCTGTCCAATTTGTGTACCTCAGAATTGCTTATTGGTTCTTTGTAGATGATGCTGTCCTGTTGGCTTCTTCAGTCTGTGACCTTCAGCATGCACTGAAGCGATTTGCAGCTGAGTGTGAACCGGTCGGGATGAGAAGCCATGGTTCTCTTGCGGAAAATGGTTGAGTATTCTTTCCGGGTCAGTAGTGAGTTGCCGCCTCAGTTTAGTAGTGAGTTGCCGCCCCAAGTGAGGGAGTTCAAGTATCGGGATAGTCATGACTGAGGGAAAAATGGAGCTTGAGATTGACAGGCGGAGAGGTGCAACATCAGCAATAATGTATGCATTGTACTGGACTGCTCCTTCTCGTCAAAAGGAGCAAGTTTCAAGTTCAAGTTTCAATTTTATTTGTCATATTCAGTAAACACAAGGCAAACATGCAAGATGAGGCGATGCTGACATCCGATTAAGGTGCCTCTTAGGCGACTCCTGTTGGAGGTTTTCCGAGCATGCCCTACTGGTAGGAGGCCCCAGGGTACACCCAGAACACGCTAAAGAGATTATATATCTCACCTGGACTATGAATGCTTCGGGATCCTCCAGAAGGAGCTATATAGCGTTGGATCTGGATTACCCTTCTTGGCCTGCTGCTGCTGCAACCCAGTCCTGAATAAGCCGCGGATGATAGATGGCTGGATTCATGTTTATGTTGCTTGTTTTATTTTACATCTATCCTGATGTTTTTTTTTGCTGATGTTTTCCTTTTTGCACCTGTTAAGGGGTGGGCTATGTTTGGCAGTAAGTGAACAGTCAGCTCTTGAAGTTGATGTGTTGGAATTCAGAAAAATAAGCAAGAGTAAGGATCGGAGCTACTTGTCCAGGTGACAAAATTGTGTTCGCTAGAGAACTGGGTCAGAGCATTTCCAAATCTGCAGGTGTTTCTGGGCTGCAGTTGTTAGAACCTTCCAAAAGTGGTCCAACCGATAAACGCACAACAGGGTCATGGTTGCCCAAGGCTCATTGATCTGCATGAGGATAGTAGGCTAGCCCATATGTCCTGATCCAACAGAGGAGCTACTGTAGCAGGTACTGCGGAAAAAGTTAACGCTGGCTATGGTAGAAAGGTGTCAGACACACGCTGTATTATTGCTTGCATTGTATGAACCTGTGACGCCGTAGACCAGTCAGAGCGTAAGAACTGATCCATGGAAAAATTGAAGAAGATAGCCTAATTGCGTTTTCTTTCAGATCATGTGGATGGCCAGGTGCATGTGTATTGCGCGTTCGGGGAAGTGATGGCACCAGGAAGGACTTTGGGAAGAAGCAAACTGACCAGAGACAGTGTGATGGTCTGGCCAATGTTCTGCTGGGATACCTTGGCATTCATGTGGATGTTACTCTGACACGTACTACCTACCTAAACATTGTTGCAGACTGAGTACACCCCGTCATGGCAATGGTATTCCTGGATGGTAGTGGTGTCTTTCAGACAGATAATGCGCCTTGCCACACTGCGAAAATTGTTCAGGAATGGTTTGAGGATCAAGAGCTCAAGGCGTTGACTTGGCCCGGCCCTCAGATTTCCCAGATACAATCTGATTGAGTATCTGTGGGATGTTATGGAAGAAGTCAGACTTCTAGAGGACCCACCTCGCAATTTGCAGAATTTAAGGAATGAAGGATCTGCAGCTAATGTCTTGGTGTCAGATACCACAGGACACCTTCAGAGGTCTTGTGGAGTCCATGCCTCGATGGTGCTCAGTTTTAGCGGCACAAAGGAGACCCACACAATATTAGGCAGGTAGTTTTGACTGATCTGTGTATATCTTAGTGGCACTAGCCTGATTAAATCAAGGATACATTTTGATAAGAGATTTATCCTGTGATGGATCATTGGTCGGCCTCCAGCCATAACACAATAACACAGTAATTGACCCCCCCAGACTTTATAGGGTATATATATATATATTACGTTCATGCAATTGCAGGGTGAAAAGTAGAATATTTGTACCAATGTACAAATATGCCTCTTTTCTGGATCAAGCAACAGTTTTCCAATAATACATTTCATCTTACATGGGGGTGGGTATTCAGTCCATAGTCCCTTCTATTCAAGTAATCTCTGTACATTTTGTATCCTAGGCCAGAATACGACAAGAGAGTCTGGTCGTAAGGTTCAGATTGGGAACATTGGTGCAGCCAAGGTAAAGATGATATCTGATCCCATGATCCACTTGTCACTGTTTCATTATTTGGCACTGTTATTTACAGCAAGCCAAACAGAGATGGCAAGTACAGTTGATTGCAAGAAGAATTAATAAAGTTGTATACCAAGGCCCTTTCTTTGTGTTTCAATCGCTACATGAAATGAGACCAATTGTTGTTTTTTGGGGGGAATGTATACCTTAACTATATTATAATGACAGGAAATTGATTTGAACTGTGAGTAAACAGAAATGGTAATTTCAGGATTTTTTTTTATTTTGCAGGCTATTGCAGATGTCATCAGAACATGTCTTGGACCCAGAGCCATGATGAAGGTTGGTAGTAATTCTGTATGAAAAGCATTTTCTGTTTTTGTTGATGTTGATGACTTACTACATTAAACCAGCCATTCTTAATATTTTTATCTACAGATGCTCTTGGACCCCATGGGAGGAATTGTCATGACCAACGATGGCAATGCAATTCTCCGGGAGGTGAGTGTCTCCTTTCACACTCCTGTGCATCAGAGCAGAGTTAAAAGAATGGCCTTGTTTCAGGTTTTCAAGGTTTACATTTTGTCACTGTAGACCAACCAATACTCCCTGGAAACGGTCATTTCAAAAGATATTTTCAGTGTTTTGTTATTATTGTTAACTAGATTCAGGACAAAGAATAAATGTATAATAATGTGTAGATTTATAACAAGCATTTATTTTGTTACTTTTCGGCACCCCTACTATACAAATGTTTTTCATGTGACTGTGTTGCTGGATCAGGTAGTAACCACTCACTCTGGACTTATTCTCCAGATTCAAGTGCAACACCCCGCAGCCAAGTCCATGATTGAGATCAGCCGCACCCAGGACGAGGAGGTTGGAGATGGGACCACATCAGTAATCATCTTGGGTTAGTGAAAACGACATATTGCTGTCTATTTTGGACCCGGAATGTCTGAAGTAGGGGGGTACAGTGTTTACTGTTAACAAATTTAAAATTTTACCTGCCAACTAGGAAGCTAAATTTAGGATAGGTCAATTATATTTTATAAAATGTGCCTGATATTATAAATATATATATATATATATATATGTATATATATATATATCTTCCTCACCCCAATCCTGTGGTTTTCATACAGTTGCTTAACAATGCTATCCATGCCCTTCATTGTTAACTTGCTGTATTCTCATGAGTGTCGATTTGTGTTCCAATTTGCTTTGTAAACTTTGTACTTCTAAGTTGATTTGGTGTACGTCAATCAAATATTGTAATTCTTTAAATCTGTTTACAAAAATTAAGGATTGAAACACAGATATCTTACCACATTTTACAAAAAAGTGGATCTTCTGAAATATCAATAACGCACAACTAACCATGCTGAAAGGCCTCTGCCACTGTGACCAAAGTTGCTTTGTGCCACTAAGTAAATTTTGAGCTGGTGGATCAGAAAAAATGTTGCTTCTTCCCCATTCTAAAAGGTAAATGATTAATACCTTATGTGGTAGACTTCTGTTTTACTCAGATTAGCTTTGCTGAAGTATTAGTTATTCTACTGTTCTTTAGTACTTATATGATGTGTGTTGACACCACAGGTAGAGTTTAAATTTGGCTGGTCGGTCAATATTCTTAAAATTCTTATTACCACACCCAGGAACACAGCGTTTAGAGAGGTTATCTACTTTGAAGAGGATCAAGATCTACCTGAGGACTGCCATGACACAGGATTGCCTGAATGCTCTGGCTATGCTCCTCATGGAGAAAAAAAAACAAATCAAAAACATCCCAAACTTCAGTAATTAAACAATTGAGAAGTTTTCCACTAGTAAGGACAGAATGGTCAAATTGCTTTTAAAATTAGATTTCCTGACTGCTGAATTTTATGCACCTATGCTGCGGAAACCACCTGACCTCAGTATTTTCCTAGGCACAGTATGTCCACTGACTTGTGGCCTTATAGTGTGTTATTCATAACATTTTGAGACTATGAGTCAGCAGGTCTACATTGCAGTAGAAAAATACCTGCTAGTAAAATATTGTGTGATTTGAGTTTAAGTAGTTGTATACTACTTATTACTATACTACAGGTGGCATGGTGGCGCAGTGGTTAGCACTGTTGCCTCACAGTAAGAAAGTCCTGGGTTTGATCCCCACCTGAGGGCCTTTCTGTGTGGAGTTTGCATGTTCTCGCCGTGTTAGCATGGGTTTCCTCCGGGTACTCCGGTTTCCTCCCACAGTCCAAAAACATGCAGGTCAATTGGTGAATCTAAATTGTCCATAGGTGTGAATGTGTGTGAGTGAGAGGTTGTATGTCTATGTGTTAGCCCTGCGATGGATTGGCGATCTGTCCAAGGGGTACCCCTGCCTCTCGCCCTAAGTCGGCTGGGATAGGCTCCAGCCCCCCGTGACCCTGCATAGAATAGGCGGTTCTGATAATGGATAGTTGTATACTGTCCATTTTACCTGCAAGCGTGAACAGGTATTGAGTTATTAAGGATTATAGACCGATATAACAAGTCATTCAGGCATACTTTTTTATTCGAGGTGTGTTTCTTTATTCTTTCGTGAAATACTGACAAGGTTATGGGTTTGTGAATACTGGACCTTGTAAACTCTAATCCAATGCTCTTTTTTTCATGAAAATCTGCAGACTTGTTTTAGAGTCTGCAAAGGTCCTGCTTGACTAAGGTATGGAGTCATGTTTTACTTGGTGATAAATTCGTTGTGGCTGCATGGTTATGTCTTTTTTCAGCTGGTGAAATGCTGTCTGTTGCGGAGCAGTTCTTGCTGCAGCAGATGCACCCCACTGTCATTATCAGCGCCTACAGACTTGCCTTGGATGACATGCTTCTCTTGCTCAAAGAAATCAGGTAAAACTCAAGTCCAACCTGCACTAAGCTGCCCATGAAAACACTAGAGAACCCCAATGTTGTCCTCCATTTGTTATTTGTGCTTTGATTGGTTCAAAGCAGAAGTGCTTTTGAAAAAGGAAAGTCCTGTAAAAATGGGTGGAGTGTAACAATAGCTTTGCAGCTAAATGTTTGTTATACAACAACAACTTTGTTGATAATAGTTACTGCTAATATTTTGAACATGTACAAAAAGGTTTAAATTAACTGTCAAGCTATTATGTTCACCGCAACTGACCCATACTTTTCTTCTCGTAGCATCCCTGTCGATGTCAACGACAGAGCTACTATGTTAGATATCATTAAGTCAGCCATCAACACCAAAGCCCTAAGCCGCTGGTCCGACATGGCTTGTAAAATTGCCATGGACGCAGTTCGCATTGTGGAGATGGAGGAGAATGGGCGCAGAGAGATTGACATCAAGCAGTACGCCAAAGTAGAGAAGGTGAAACTGACCCATGGGATTGGCTTTCCAGATGGAAAGACACATTTAAATTTTTTCTAGATTTTGAGATGGTTTCATTCATGCGTCACTAAAATATACTGCTTAATAGAGAACCACCAACTCCAGGCATAATGCTAGAAATTTATTTTATTATTTAAAAGAATCGTATCTTGTGTGAATATGTTTGGTGTGTTAGCTTGAGATAGAAATCCTTCCATATTGAAATGTTCATTATAATAATGTGGATTTCTTGAGGACCTTAATAAATAAAATTGGGGTTCCAGAATAACATCTTACACTGGTGGCAGTGCTGCCACTACGTTCTTCAGTCAGTGGCAGTAGACACATTTTGAGGATTTTTATAATAATAATTTCAAAAAATATGAAATTCAAGAGGCAGCACTGACATAAATAGTTTTTTAGTGGCAGTGGACACATTTTTTGTGTTAGTTTGGGGCCCTGCATCCAAAGACATGAAATTATTGTTTTGAGTGGGTTACAATGAAGGGCCACAAAGGTGCTTTATTTTTTGTTGTTGCACATGCCATCGATACTTTATTACTCACCAAAACTGCCTTGGTAGAAGCTGGAGTCACAAGATGGTCCAGTAGTTTTCCGAAAGGGCAGTTTGACAGTGACAGCTAGACGTATATGTCTGTAATCTGTCATTTCCTTAGCTTTTCACTCATTGCTTGCGCTTGCTCTCTGTCTCTGGTGTAGGTTCCTGGGGGAATAATTGAGGATTCTTGCGTGCTGAAAGGAATCATGGTCAACAAGGATATCACACACCCCCGCATGCGCCGTGTCATCAAGAACCCTCGCATCATCCTGCTGGACTGCTCCCTGGAGTACAAAAAAGGGGAGTGCCAGGTCTGTACTTTCAGAAGTTCACACAAGCACCCTGAAATACATACTGAAGATGCAGTATGTCTGCAAACGTGATTTCCTTTTCTCACCGTTCCATAAAAAAAGAAAATCTGCATTGTTAAACTCTGCACTTCCGTAGACTGACATTGAGATCACCCGTGAGGAAGACTTTGCCAGGATTCTGCAGTTGGAGGAGGAGTTCATCAAACAGATGTGTGAGGACATTGTCCGCTTTAAACCCGACCTCATCTTCACAGAGAAGGGCATATCAGGTAACACACCCAGAAATGATCTTTGTGCGTTGCGCTAATGAATCAGTAACTAACTTTTTACACTTGTGTATTATTTCACCGGGGAGATAAGGTTTCTTAACCTATTTCCAGACCAAATAAAGGCCAACAAAGGTGAGATTGAGAGATTATGGAATGTAAACAGTGCTCTCCTATTTAGAACGGAAATGTTTTCTACCATCTAAGAGGTGTTAATTGGGTGCAGGAGACTTCAAGTATTAATTATATAAGATAAATTGAAGGCCACCGTAAAATTATGCTTCGCTTTTTAAATCCCAGACTTGGCCCAGCATTACTTGATAAAGGCCAACATCACAGCCATCCGCCGGATTAGAAAGATGGACAACAACCGCATTGCCAGGTGATTGGTTCTCCTTTGGCCCTTTGTTATGGTCGGCTGTCTACCATCATGTTGACTTGCAGTCCAGCTGTGGCCACTAGTATCTCCTGTCTATAAACCTCACTCAATGTACAGTTGCAAGAAAAAGTATGTGAACCCTTTGGAATTACCTGGATTTCTGCATAAATTGGTCATAAAATGTGTTCTGATCTTCATCTAAGTCACAACAATAGACAAACACAGTCTGCT
>JAVQJS010008300.1:0-37623 GCA_036024795.1 Galaxias rostratus | reverse complement strand
ACACCATGCTGCCTAATCATAAATGTGTGTGTGTGTGTGTGTGTGTGTGTGTGTGTGTGTGTGTGTGTGTGTGTGTGTGTGTGTGTGTGTGTGTGAAATACATTTTTAGAGTAAAGTTGACTATTAGGTCTTTTCGAGGGGCTTTTGTTTTGGCTAGTTGTCAAACTTGGGGATTTATGGTCCATGGAAAAGCCAAGAGTGAGTCTAATGAGTTGTTAAAAGCACAGTAGCCTAGTTTTTATGACTTACCAATTGCCTCAAAATAAAAGCTGTCAACTTGATTAGTAATTCCTCTTTAATACAACAGCTATTAGAGGGTACATCCGTTTTACTAGTGCTCAAAGGTTTTATCTTTTTAAATTGTTTGTTCCACCTAAGGGTCTTCAAGACACTGTACTGAGCTGCCATTCGTGATATTCTTGAAAGTCGTCTATCAGCATCTGCATCTGCTTTCAACACACTTAGGGAAGGATTAGTTCTCAATGCACCCCACATCCATTTCCTCATATGAATAGCAATGACGTGTAAAATGTAAAGTAAAATGTGAAATAAAACGTAAAGTTTTACATTTTCGTGAAAATATGTAAGGCGTTGTTGTTGGCATTTATTAAGCACTTTCTGGTAACTGCAGAATGGGGGTCAACTACAGTAACTACAGATATTGGCTTTTATAACCACAAAAATTAAACGTTTTCCTCTACTTAATTGAAACACATATTCAACCCGTCTATTACGAGACATGACAACTGTCTGAAAAGCTACACCCATGGACAGCATTTGAGCAAATGGTCGAGAGAGGTTTAGACCAAGGAGGACCAATTGCAAAGTACAGAAAAACAGAATGATTGAGAGAATCATACTGATATGCCGCATGACGTAAATGTGACTTTTACTTGGTACCAACAATGGGTGAAGTGACAGGGAAAACATATACTCTCTTGTCATGTATTACTTTTGAAGAGCTCTAGAAAGTGGTATTGACTTTCAAGCTGGATGTCGAAAGGAAAGGGGGTTTTGCACAGTAATTGCTATATAATGAGGGTTTCAATGACCTCCCGCCATATTGTGGACATGTTTTTTTTATTTACTTGTCTAGTGAAAGTCAATGGCGGATTTAAAGAGATGGAAAAAAGATGTCTTCCCAACAGCTGTCTTGCCTTACAAAAGCATGAAGTCGGGGAATTGCCCATCTCAAATCAATCGAGATGGTTGACATTTCCTGCAAAACGGTATTGACGAAGTAAATTGGGGGTGGAGGGCTAAAATGGGTAGAACGGGATGAAGGGATTTATCACTCTTGTTTTTGTGATCTAAACCCATCTCATATTAAAAGTGACATTCGGTGACTTTCAGACGCACAGAATTACCTTGCAAGAAGTGCACACTCAAAGAAGATCAATCGATTAAATCCAAATGGAACAATTCATTTCATAGGGTTTGGGTGACGTTATTTTTTCTGACCGTATCATTTCGTAAAACGACTTAAAAGTACCTGTATCCAGTTAGCTTGGCCTTAGTTTCTGCATGCCTACATTTGCAACATTAACAATCGCAGCGCCATAATTTGAATGTATTTATATCAAAAATACATAGTCGTCTAACAACCAAAAACTCAACTTTTAGGCAGTAATAACTAAAATGGTGCATTTGCTAAGAAGCACGTCTCGCCAAGATGGATATGGTAGAAGGTAAATTTGGTCATTACGAATTACAAAGTGTAGGTTTGATGTCTGAGGACACATACAAATGGTGTTTATTTTAGACTGTAGCCCTGGGTGAGTTCCCATTCCCTGGCATAAGTTTGTGTGAATTGAGGAACAGTAAGGCCCTCATGGGTAAGGGTTCAAAATGGTGTACTCCACAAGTCTTTCCCATTCCGATGCTTGAGAGAAGTGGTGAAAGTTCAACCTCTTAATGAATAGGAGTTAATGGATTGTGCCTGTGGTAATGGCTGCCCCTTTTCTTTCTACATGTACATGCCTGCTGGTGTTTACAAAATAGCTATACTAAACTGTGTGCAATTATTTGGGCCCCCGTGCATTCATTTTCTCTTCGATCCTGAACAGGAACGGTTGTGCGCTACCTTCAGTGATCTCGTTATCATTCCCTTGTAATCATTGCTTGAGATTTCATTTATAATAGTTTGACAAATAAAGCATCATGTCAAGGAGAGTCCAATGAAAACAAAACAAGGAATGGCACTGCTAATATGGAGTTGGGCCTGGACAGGGTTGGGTTTCAGTGTAATTGGGATCATACGCTGCACGCAGTTTTGGCACATACGTTGGATTCATCAGAGGTGCTTTAATCGTGAGGAAATTCTTCTCTGTGGGGCTGGCCTGACAGTCAACCACAAGCTCTCAGCCTAAGCATGCACCCTATGACTTCATAAACACTCTCGCTCTAAGATTGGGGTCAACCACTTTTTGCCTGCATCAGAATGCTCTAATGCCTCCACGAACTTTCCCCTTAATGATTAAACTGTATCAAGCATGGATGTTCCAAACCTGTAGATTCCTGGGGCTGACTCTCGCTCCTGATTAGAATTTATGTCGTAAGTTGTTGTTGTTTAACACTCTGACTGTTCGTAGCCGACGGAAGAAAGCATGCATACAGCATCATTCTGAGTACACTGACACTTTAAACTATGTGACACACACGACAAACAATCCATGACTTCTATGAGTAGATCAATTGTGAGTGCTGTTGCCAAATAAATAATAACAGACAAATTAGATTGTAAACACAATATAGCCAAACACCTAACAGACTATGGTCATATTGCCCTGTACCTGAATGTTTGGCTTAACCTGTCATTATTATGCATGTGATTAGACCCTAATTTGACATACTTGTGGACTGGCACGGTGAGACACATTACACACGTTTGTTGGCTGAGGCAAGGGAGGCTGCAGATGGTCATGACAGGCAAAAGGCTTTGAATTACACCATGTACCACAATGCAACAGGTGAAAAAATGTGTTTTCAAGAAAAGACACATCTGATATGTTAAAGCAGATCGTTTGAATGGATTCACATTGGCATTCTTTATTAAATGTTTGTATTTCGTCTAAATGTACGTTATAGATGACCAGAGATCATTTATACTGTCTATTAAAACAATGTCACTAAAATCAAGGCCATGCCTACTAGAGTATTTTCAGTAAATCTTATGAATAAACAAACAAAGTTGCGAAAAACTGCATTTCAAATATGTAGCTATGCAGGCCCAATAGTAATTGTGAATTTGTGACACTGTCCACATTTAATGTGCAATATATACATGGATTTATATTGTTCGTTAGTATGTAATGAAAGACGATGAGGAAGCATGCAAATTTGTTTATTTGAAGCCAAAAAAGCCCTACTACAAGAAAAAATATACGTTTTTTATAAATGTCTCATATTCAACAAATTACCTCTCAATTAACTTCTGAATAGGAAACTTCGGGAAAAAATAGACTACCTTTAAAACAGCATGTTTTTGCAAGCTAAACAGAAACGTTTTAGTGACGCAAAATAGTATGTATTACTAACCAAAAACTTTTAAGATATGCGGGGTCAATTTACTGTCTGAAAGAAGTTCATTCATATTTAATTAGGCCTTTGTTTGTTTGTTTACATTATTTGTGTGCGGCCTATAGCTATAGGCCTTTAATATGACTAATCTAACTAAATCTAAAATATTGCTACACTAGCCTAGATGATTCAGAAATTAGGATTACGATTTCGAACATCAGTGTTTATTTCTTTGATGGATGGATGGATGGAATATTCCCCAAAGCTCAGCATTTTTGCTAACATTACTATTATTATATAATTAAGACAATAAGATTTCAAATAAATTAAACAACCTGAGCAATTGAACTGAAAGTTTACTTAACTATTTCAAATGTGATTGATTTGGCATTTGGGGCCTGATGTGTTTTGTCAAAACTTATTTGACGTCACTAAAACGTGTCTGGTTGTATAGAGGACATACCTAATTAATTCTTATTAAACACACACTGAAATTTGAAGGAGTACGGGGTCATTTGGCAAAGCTACTGTATGTACAAATGGATACGCAAGGCAACCTAAAATGCAGACTTTCAACTGATATACAAAATTCGTATAAAATGTATATCGTTCTCAATCAGGCACTTCAATATTAGGCTTAGTATTAGGCCTATACTATTGCCACCGCCCGTGTAGTCGTAAGATTATGTCATTTATTGCTATGTATGTGGTATTATAAGATTTGTAATAATATTTGTATTAAAAAGGAAAGTACAGATATAGGTCTGGTGCTACGTCATACATTTAAATTGACAGACCTACACAGTAAATTGGCCCACAGGTCTTCCAGGAGACAAATTATATCGATTTAAAGCTGCAACACTGACGCGGGACCCGTCTGTCGTCCCCCCCCAGCAGCAAGTGCGCTTCCTATGTCACTAGTAAACTGTAAAGAAACTAAATAGTTAGGACTGTGCCAATTAGTTATTTTGCTTAGGATCTATGCACATTGGCTGCTTTGAGTTGGTCTTTAAGTTTTATCGAAAAAACTGGCCAAGGAAGTGATATTTGTTGTTTCACTGGAGCACGAAAGTACCATAAATTTGATAATTGATTAGTCATCTAAGATTAAAAAACAGCTAAACCATTGCATCCACATTAGATTGGAAGGTATTTACATAGTAATAAATGGCACATGGATTCCTTTTCCGTCCAGGTAAGATCTAATACATTATGGCATTCCATTAATTCAATTAAGTATTTTTGAATAACGTATTAGCCTCAATGTTTTCGGGTTTAGGCTATATTTCATTGTCTTGTGCACTATACTATTTATTGTATGAGGAATATAACCAAACTGAGAATTTTGAGCTTTTACGCATATTCGGTCATTCAAACTTAGATGTTGACCGCGCATTTTTAATAATAATGATACATTTACAATACAGGTAAACTATTATGTTAAATTACATGGAACATTTAAGCATTGTATAATTATCGTAAAGCAGTAACGATTAATTCAAGAGTTACAGAGCACCATACCCATGCCATGTGTCGATATTAACACTGGGCAATATATGGATATATTAATAGAAAACTACTTGCATCTTTTCTGCACTTAAAAATTAAAACACTAAAATTTTCCTATATTGAACTTTTAATCCTTTCTGTTCGGTTTTATAAAAAAATCGAAAACAAGAAAAAAATTAAGTCAGACACCCTAGATGCAAGGCCATCGTTGTATCGAAGACCTATTGCGTGTATTCCTTTTTAGTTCGTATAGGTTGGCCTATCCAGGTCCCGCATAGTTGTCCTGTGGTTTGGCCGCAAACCTGGGCCTAAATGGCGTGAACACAAAAATGTATGGATCAGAGTAGACTGTTATAGGTCCTGCAACATTTTAGCTTTGACCCTTTCTGGCTCTGAAACAGCAAGATTTTTTTTTTTCAGTGTCTTTCGTGGTAAACCAAAGTATTCTCTATCCTCTGAGAGATTAGTATGCTAATTTGGACTGTACATCAGTAGTATCAATATGCATTTGACAATTTCATCTTTGATTGTTACTAAATGGACTTTTTTTATATTCAATATATCGCGATGCCGGCAAACAAACTTTCCAACAGAACGGCTCACACAACATATGAACTTGCAAATAAAAATAATTGACTGGCCTTGATAGACTATTTACTTAGCACGTTTGATCATATGATTATTATTATTATCATTATTAGTATTATCATAATAATTGTTATTATTATAATTATTATTAATGATGATAATAATAATTCTTATTATTATTAAAATCTTCATCATCATCATCTTCGTCATCATGACACTATGATGCATTATACTGTCTAATACTGTCTGTTATTTTCTGCACTAAACCTCGTAGACCTAAATCAACAAAAATAACCACATAGAAAGATTAATCCCATGGTATTCTTGTTTTTGAAACCATATGGGGAAAAAACATATGGGCATCGCCCGCTTGCACACATAGACTGTCGATTAAAATTAGAAGACCCCCCCCCCCCCCCCCATTGAAATGTGTGTTGCAAACACACGTTTGTTCTGAATTGTTGGTGATAATGACTTATTTCTATTCGGAGGTTATGCACCTGCATGCTTTCTGTGGGCCAGATGCATTTGATTGTAATAAAAAAAAAATAGAATTGCAATTCTAGTGAAAATAATATTTAATCACATCTCAAAATGTCGCAAATATTACACATATGAATGCAAAATGTAAGTGTGTGCCACGGGACCCTCATAATAATTTACCTACTGCATTATTCCAGGTTCCTCGATCGTCTTGATAAGGTGAACGCATGAGTAATATCTTGAAAACGATATTCAAGCCTAAATGCTACTTTCAAGTCCATGTTCTGCTATAATACCGTAGAGAGAGGTTTGACGTTTCCTCAAAGAGTCCATCCATATCTTCCAAATTGGCAAATATTTCATAATGCCAAAACTGCTGGCAGTTAAAGGTCTTTCTAAAGAAGACCTTCTTCCAAAGGTTATGATAAAGTCAAATAGTGTATAAAAAGTGTCATTCCTCTTGGTTGTTGTCTGAATGCGAGCTGTCAGACTGACGGTCAAGGTCACGCGATCTCTCTTGTTCAGAAAGCTGTTCGCTTGAAGGTATGGAGTTCTTCTTTGGACGGCCTTTGGGTTTGGTTGGTGACTCAAGTCCTCCTCCTTGTAAAACCTGCAGATTCCCATATTAAGGTTTAGTATGCAGGTTATAAAAGCCAAATTATGTTTGAGTCGTTTTCTAAAAAACACACAGACATAATTATTATTGAACACCATATGAAAAGTAAATTGATCCACTGTTGGCAAGCTTTTCAATTACCCCCCCCACACTAATAATCATCATCATCAATTACAGTCGTGGTCGTAATTATAATTAATAATAATCTTCATGATCATTGAGGTGGGCCTATTTTAGTTTTTCGGAGAAACAAACGTACAATTTTTTTCCACTTCATTCTTCGATTCTGGTACCAGGTTTTAACTTGAAGCTGACTGAGTCCCAATGATTCTGCAAGATCTATTCTGTGAAATTAAGAACACAATATGTGTCTTGTTGCATTAGTGCATATATATTCAAATAGCTTTGGCAGTTTGACATGAGTCTGACCAAATGATAATGGGGCCTACCTGTCGGGCGTAGAAAGATATTTCTGTTTCTCAAATCGTTTTTCTAAACCCATAAGTTGGAGCTCGGTAAAGACGGTGCGACTCCGTCTGCCTTTCTTTGTCTTGCTTCCGCTGTCAGCGCCTTGCTCAAATTTGCTGCGGAGATGAAGGTCTAGGGGTAGGTGGTGAGCCGCTGATCCGATCTGCAAACCGGCCGAACCGGTCAGAAGGGGTGATCCTAACGGCGATCCAAGTGAACATGACAATTGGGACATGGGAAACTTCAAGAGGCTTGCCTGATCGGCCTTCAGCACTGCAGGCAAAAGAATACAGACATATTTTCATCTGTGTTCCAATGGACAAAACAGCCTATAAAAACTATTTTATTCAGAACATGCTTAAATGACGACGTTCCAATGCAACCTTTCAATCCCTATTTTCATCAAATACAATCCTTTTAACCTTGAAAATATGCTAATGTTTTGTTTGCCTTTTTCTCTTCTCTATGTCTAGAGATGCTACTCTTAAACATTATTGCATCGTTTACACGTATTTTACAGTGCGCTACAGATTTACATCATGGGACTGTTGACCAATCTGGTTTTCAGGAAAAGGAGTGAAACGTATGCAACATACCTAAGGGATAAAGACAAACGTGATAGGCCTTTCACTACCATTACGACAGCAACTACTACTACCTCTAATGCTAATAATAATAATAGTAACAATAGGCAAGTAATACCAATTATACATCAACAATACGCAAACTCCATCTTACCCAAATGATTATGGAATGGTCGTGCTGATAAGAGCGCATGAACGCCAAATTTAAGTAACTCTCCAGCCGGGGCAGACACCTTATGTTCCGGATGGTCTGTAAGAATCTCCTCAATCATAAAACTCCTGTAGCGATGTGGTCTGTTATCAGGGTGCATTTCCGGAGAATAATAATGTGCCCCCATCTCCAATGGATGCTGCATCATTTTGTCAAAGTATATGAAACAGAGCTCGATAATACTATACGTATTATCCTTGGGTGAAGATTACTATTGGGAAAGCATAGAGTCACATCCCTTGTTAGTTCAATTTTCAAAGAGAAAATGAATGAAGGTCACGGCTGTTCGTCTGGTGAAAAATTTCTTCAAGTTCAAATACAGCTTTACAAATCTAAACCCAGATGATGCAAGTTTTGATTGTTGCCGGAGTTCTTAAACTGTGTAGCACCAGATGTGCTATGTTCGGACTAAAGTAGGCCGAAGCAAGTGGCTATTTTATGAAAGTTATTTTTTTTAAAGAAAGTGTTCAACAAGAAATTCTATTTAATGTATCCCCATATCCGAAAGCATTGATTGGTGCCGATGTTACTCATGAGGAGCGTCACTTTGATAATGACCTGGGAAATGAGTTAAGGCTTTTATGGGTGTAGTCGATTTGAAGCCACACCTCTTAGACATGCTTGCAGTCCTCGAATTTGAGATACGAAGACAGGACGTGAATGCATGGACATCATGCAGAAGACGATTTGAATCAACTGATAAACAGGAATGGCTGCATATCAGCAGCGTGTCAATAAAACGGAACGCTGCTACACTACGGGGCAATATTTTAAATCTCTTTCACTGTACTGTCACCCATTGACATAAGAGCAGGCAGGCTATGCTTAGTGTTGTTGAAACATCAGGCTTGCATGGCGAGATTTAAGACAGTGCCAGACAGTACCGGATTGCTTTTGTTGCCATCAATTGTTTTTAGTTGTCTCAATGTCATCACTAATTGAGACGCACAGCCTGTCAGAGCACTTAGGCCCGCCCTCACGACGTTTGTATGTACTTTTTTTCTGCTCGATTTGCAAGAAATATCCTAATTTTGAAGAATGTTTTAGCGGAAACTTTTTTCCTTTTGCCGAACGGTTCTATTTTCATTGGCCACCGCTAGGGCGCACCACGACCTTATTCTACAGCACTGGTTCTTGACCTTGTTGAAGTACTGAACCCCACTAGTTTCATCAAACCCTTCATACCCTTCACCGATCCCTTCGTATGGAACATGGGGTTCGAACGAATCCAGGTTAAGAACCACTGCCATACAACATACCCGTAATCAAATAATTATGATAAGCAAATGTGTTATATATTTTTTTGTAATCGCGCACCCTGAAACGAATAGTTGCAAACTTGCCAGGTAGCCAAACGTACTTTATATTATGACGAGAACACGAGATTTGTATTGTTGACACTATATCGCAACTTTTATAGGTCATACAGAGATAGATGCTCTATCTGAATCGTGGTCCCCTTGCATATATCGTTTTTAACCGATATGTTTTTGGGTGTCCATCTTACAATATAAACGTGGAAATATCTGCAAGGCCACAGGCCTACATTTGAGGTATTTGTGAATTAACACGGGTAATTGTGCATGGTCTCTTTAGCTTATGTTTAGAGGGTTAAGAAAGAGGGGACTCTCTTATCAAAGTAATGTGTGGATTATAGGCCTACAATTTAACGTTAAGGGCCCAATTTAAATAGTTGGATTGCGTGCAACAGGCTGTCTAGTACTCAATGCATCTAAATCCATCTCAGACAAAATACCATCTTTTTTGTTCTTGTAGGTAGGGGGGACCAGGGACAATAATTATAAGGGACAGATTGCACCAATCACAAAGGAGACAGAACCTTGAAATGTTTGGACATTTTTGTGGTGATCCCTCTCTGCCTGCCACGGAGGAACTGATGACTCATAATCTGTGGCCTAGTCCAGTGGTTAAATCACATATGGGAACAAATACAAATGGAGCCACAATTGTGAAGGCAAAGAAACCCTGCACACCTCACTTAAAAAATTAAGTGAATTAAGACATTTGATTTGACCCCCATGCGATTATGTCCTCAGTTGTTCAGTTTCTTGGTTATGTTTCTTGTCTGCATTATTTTTTAACGTACATTTATCAGATTTGGAGTATTGGAAATTTGGACAGATCCGAAAATCCATCCAAGTGGTGAATTAACTCTTTTCTTTTTTAACTAATCACACCGACAGATCTGAAGATCCATTCGGGGGGTGAACGAACCTTTTAAACTATTCTTTCGAACTAACCGATTCAGAAATGATTCAATTGGTTCACATCTCTTTACTGGTTTTGGGTCAGTTGTTTTGTTTTTATTTTTGTTTTGTTTTTACAAAAAACAACAACAACCAGGGCATTATATTAGACTTGAACTGCAATATTTTTAAATGTAGTTGTGGTTCGAGTGTGATTGGTATTTGGCTGTATGGGATAACCTGGTTTTGACTAAAATCATCTTAAAGGTATGTCAATACTGTAATTTTTGGGGCTAAATACAACACATTACCGTTAAATAAATGAGCATATTGGCCCTGATACGAAATGACTAAAAATTTTAATTAATGAATTTGCACCGTGGTAACAAAATAACTATGGCAAACTAAACATTTCTCTTTTCTATGCCAAGCTACCACAAGAAAATGTAATGAACGACTCAGACCCGAGAACCTAGTTGAAGGGTGAACCATTAATTCATGTTTTCTATCCTAACTATGCTGAAATAAGTTTTTAATACCACGCAGTGTGGAGCTCACATGATTTACATCACTCCTGAATGCCGAAAGTGAAAAGGGACAAGGTCAAACAAGTTTGTTTCTGTTAAAAAGATATATCTTTTATTAGTGAATTTGGCAGTTGAAGTGTGTTCTTCTTTTGGTTTAAACTATACAATTTATAATAAATGAACATTGTAGTGTATAGTTAATTTTGTCACAATTTTTATTTGTGACTATCAAACTTGTGTTATTTGTGTATTTCGACACATGCTTGGACATTGGTACATTGGTTACACCTGCATTGGCCTACGTATAAATGATGATGCAGAACACGGAACCTATTTACAATTGATCCTCCAATACATCCAATCTGATATCAATATAGCATACTAGACACCTGGAATCGTGCATAGCCTACTAATACTTTGTCATCCTTTGAAAAAATGTATTAAACTATTAGTTTGCTATGCTGGTTATATTCCTATTGAAATTGATCTATTTTTGAAGAGAGACAACACATAATTATAGAAATAGCTACATATAGTCGGCTACATAGGTAATCGTGCGCCAACACAGCATCTTACTAGCAGATCTTAGTTATCACATGACAGTCAAATATAGTATGGAAAACAATTATCTTTCATAGTACTATTACATTTCCCGCGTAAGAGATGACGCAAAGACGTAATGTTTTCACGCTGCTCTAGTCTGAACAGCCAAGAACAATGTTATTTTCATATGACAACATGTCAGGTTCCTAGCTAGCTTATAGCATGAGCTAGCTGGCTATGATGTGGCTAAGTAAATAGTTAAATCTAGACACCTAACTGGGATGTTTAAATTAGCAGGAATATGGCACTATCATGGATTTAGATCTATTTAATATTTTAAAAGCATTCAATCGAAGGCCACTCATTCAGAACAGAATAATCAAGGTACCCCGGCTTACACTACTAGCACAGCTATTTTAGCTAACGCTAGTATTATCATCTCGCAAACGGCAAGCCAGCAATCTGGCTATGCTATCCGTGATGTTGTTTATATACTTGTGTATACAGTACATTACAATACACACAGACACAAACATTGATTCGAAGTTTATGCTACCCTGGGATACTAACTTCAGTGATCAGGACCGAATAGCACCACGTAAACATAGTTAGTTTATGTCAACGGTCGGCGGTGTGTATTCCATCACAATCTGACTGCTTCTGCAAGATGTATTAAAGTTAGCGAATAGTTATGTTACATGTATGAGATTAGTAATTATTTGTTAAGGACCAATGTTGTGTAAGGAAAATACATCAAGGCATATCTTATCACATGCTAATGTCTGAACGGTACATGGTAAAAAATTGTTTTACTTAGTTGAAAAAGGTGCAAGGATGTAGCTAGACAGTAAATAATTGATTTTCTTCTACTTTCCTTCAAACGTTTTGGATATGATTTAGCAGAAACCTAGCCCAGCCAAGATCGTTATGTCGTCGGGAAAAAAATACAATAAAATGTAGACTACTCTGTTCTCAACGCTTGGTTTATTTGGTGTTGGATTCCATTAGGAAATCAAATACTTAACAGTAAACTGACTAGATTGACCCAGGTGGTGGTGCTGGACACTTCTGTTCCTACTGTATCAGTTTGCTAGAAGAAGGGCACATTACACTGAAAAATAAATCAGACTTCACTGCTCTGCAGTCTGCACCCTTAGTGCTCAAACATTAACCAATCCAGGTGTTTACATTTATATAATTAAACATAGTTTTGACTTCATCCAAGCTATTCACCCTGTACTTTTAGAAACAACAACATTTAGTCTAAACCCTTACTCGAATGTTACCATGGATTTCAGCTGATTCATTGCAGAATCATTACTATAGCAAATGTAAGCTACTGGGTTTGACAATGATTACAAGGAATATATCCAGTCATGAACACTTCTCATGGTTTAAATATGATCTATGATGATTTTACATATAATGCGATGCAGAACTTTGAGCTGATCTGTTGTTAACAGATAAAAACATAGATAAGCTGAAACATGCATATGTGCAGTGTATCACTTTTCTGTTACCACTTATGCATTTTATATTTCTTAATACTCATTTAAAGAGGAAGAGCAAAGTGAGAAGAAATAAAACACTCATTGCCTTATGAATACAAACAATGAGATTGCTTGTCAGGACTGTGTTTTTGATGTTAGACGTTAGTTGTTTATACAGAGGTCTTTGGACTTTCATTTTCCTTCATTGTATAAAAGTACCCTTATGTAGAGGTTGTAAATCAAATGTTTAATTCAAGAACTACTCAAAACTCAAACAAAACAGGTTTCATCAATATTTAAGACTCGGAGTATCTTCTTCCTTGGAAAGCAAGCATTTATCTCAAGCCCCTTATCGGTATCTAAACCATTTATCGGCAGCCTGAAATTATCATACATACGACTACTTCCATTTCTCTCACGTTCTTTGCGATGGCCACTTGATAGACACATCCGCCCAGACGCGTAGTCCTGTGTGGCTTGTAAAACAACACCTTGATCTCTGCTGCTCCCAGCTCTGGCTTTTAGGCAGCAACCCACCTCATCCCCCGAGGTGCAACAGACAGGCTGACACTTGAGCCTCCGACACACACGGCGGCTCACCATTGCACGGTTCTTTCCCCCGAGGCATCCCGAGGAGCAACAGTGCGCCCGCTTCCTCACTATTTATTCGCGCATCCCTGTTTGCCTCCCGGTCGTCAGACCCCGGGCTCACGTTCGTCAGCAGGGGTGGTTGTTTGTTCCATGAAACAATGTTTGTTCACCCCTTTCAGACCCTGCCATGGCAGCTGGTGTTAGCCTGCTGAGTGAACTGCCTCACTTCCCCAGCGGAGCCTGCAGTGACGAGATCAACACAGACATGGAACCAGGTAAGAAAAACTTATTGCAGGGAATAAAATATACCCCACCCCCTACCCTCGTTCGTCTGCTTTAGAGGCAAAGCTGTTATTCAGCTAGGGTGACGGCTACAAAGAACGTTATCACCACAGCAGACATACATTTGTGCTTTTTTTTTTACCTTGTAAAACTGGGTCACTGATTTGTGTCACATGGTTTCTTTATAAAACAAGATGGTGTTCTAATATCCAATACAAATGGAAAGGTATGATTCAGTAATTCTTTATTCAACTCAGACTTAGTTTAGAATATGAGATGGGTAATATCATATAGTTTATAATGTTTCCTACTTTATGTACAGCAACAGTTTTTTAGCTCTTTGTGCTCATAACAAAAACATTTGTATCCAAATAATTACCTTGCTACAATCTACAATATAGACGAACTCTTTAGAATTTTCCACAAAGCTGTCGAATTCACTAAATGTCACATATTTGTTTCGGCCTAAAACACTGAGTAGCCTTATTTGAAGGAGAAATTATTTTCATTGAAATTGGATGGATACTCTTTTTTTTTTGTGTTAGATCAATGCACTAAGTATGTTATGCAACCAGAGTTGGCCTTCAAAATATATAAAGCGATGGATCATCTTTTCCTAACAGCCCTATCATCATCGGTTTATGTCTGTGCGCACACACACGACATTGACCTCATGTACTGCCTCCCACTGATGACTTTGGAGTTGGTTGTCATGGCGACACATGAAATGCGACCGATGGATTGTATTGGCTCATGCCTCTCTTGTGCCAATAGTCAGTTGTGCTGTGATGATTCACTGTGTGTAGAGAGAGAGAGAGAGAGAGAGAGAGAGAGAGAGAGGGAGAGACGTTCAGCCAGACACCCCCAGTCAGTTGTCAGACTCCCGCTGTAGTGCTAAAGCCGAATCTTGCGAGCCAGACGCACAGATGCAGTCGCCCGTCCGTCATCCCGTTGCCGGAGATCTCGTCAGCAGGATCCGAAGGAGCAGGAGTAGGAGACACTCGGCCTCCGATGTCCTGCTAAAGGTCCTGCAGCGCCGGAGGAGTTCGGCCGTTGAGATCCTGTCCTCCTCCAGCCAGAGAGTGATGGTGGCAGTCAGCATGGCCGAGGCCGAGGCTCCTAACTGGTCCAGAAAATGTAATGGCACGGCGACTCGGGTTCGGCCCACTCGAGAGAAGCTGTCCCTCGAAGCAAATGCTAAATCGATGTCTTAGTTTTCGTTTTAAATCGTTTGAAGTGAGATGAAACGCTCTGGCGTGTCTCAACTTTCCCCCCCCGCCCCCGTTGTTGAAGTGCTCTCGCCCTCTGTCTGCAGCTAGCGCACGGGTCCCGACGGCCAAGTACACCAAGGTGGGGGAGAGGCTGAGGCACGTCATCCCCGGTCACATGCAGTGCTCCATGGCCTGCGGCGGGAAGGCTTGTAAGTACGAGAACCCCACTCGCTGGAGCGACAAGGAGCAGGCCGTCAGGGGTCTCTTCTCTTCCTGGTGAGCTGTCGTTTTCCTTCTTATCTCCGCATGTTTATACGTCACAAGGAATTACACGTATTATATTCAAGGCGCGAGGTTCTGCCGAGTTCTATGAACTCACTGGGCAAAATCAGATCGTGTTTTGGAACTAAGTAGAAACCTAAACTTAAATAACAACAACAAGCCATAGATTTAGACTCTGGTCGAAAAGTTTATTCATTTTGAATAGCTTTCAGTGCGTCGGTGCAATTTCAGTTTTTGAGTTTTGTCCGGCAGTTTTTGCGTACCTCAACATTGTTGCCACGTTCTTGACCTGTTTACAACTGCTCTCCCAGGATTACCGACAACTTGCTAGCTATGGCAAGGCCTTCCACTGAAATCATCGAGAAGTACAATGTCATCGAACAATTCCAAAGGTAAATCTAATAAATACGAAAACCTATAGCCTAAAGGATAACTAAAGACACGGTTAGATGAGATGATTATGGCTCCTATAATTATCTTTCCTTTTTATTTGAGATGTACGTGGTCTCCGTTGCTCTCAAACAAGTGCATGTCCCTTGCCTGACGTGCACAGTGCTGTGTTGACTGTTCCTAGGCTGATCTTTGTTTACCCGGCGATAGTCGTGCTGACATTGACATTTCCCCGGTGCTCAGATTTGGCTTGAGGACGGTGATTAACCTGCAACGCCCCGGGGAGCACGCCAGCTGTGGCAACCCTTTAGAGCCGGAAAGCGGCTTCACGTACCGCCCGGAGACCTTCATGGAGGCTGGCGGTAGGTGTCTCAACAAACAGAGTTCTTCTTCCGCTCACCGCACTCTTGCCAATGCGTCGTCCAAAAGATGTCCTAGATAACCAGCGATTATGCTAGTATGTGCGTTTTTTCCCCAGATTTAGTGAAGCGGTTTCCTGTGCCACGAATCGCTTCATCAGTGTCACGGGAGGTTGTCCGTGTCCGATAGACAAAATGTGTTAAATGTTGAGACTTCAAGACACAAGAATCACAATCACAATGTGCTATCAGAATAAATGTATTGAATCCGTTAACATAAAAAGATGCCTGTGGTTGATTTAATTTTTTGATTTTTAAACTAATGGTATTACAGTTTTTAAAGACATATCACATTATTTTGTAATAGTACAATTTTTGGCAATTTTTCATTTGACTTGATTACATTATTTTCTGTTTTTTTTATCTTGAAATACTCAAAAAATACTTGTATTCCCCTGCGTTTCGATATCTCACGTTTAATAAGCTCCCCTGAGAACTGTCCTGTGACAACATACATGACGTGTGGTCTGCACTTTCCAACCTTCTCTCTGGTCTTGTTAGTAAACACGCTTTAAATGTTATGAAATACCCTTTAGTATGTTCCTTTATTGAAGTACATTGCACTGCGAATATTGTATATTAAATACAATCACTTCATATTTCAGTCTATTTCTACAACTTTGGATGGAAGGACTATGGGGTAGCATCACTTACTACAATCCTTGATATGGTCAAGGTCATGTCATTTGCCATCCAAGAGGGCAAGATGGCTGTCCACTGCCATGCTGGACTTGGTAGAACAGGTTTGTAAAATATAGTTCATTTGGTTGCATGTTCAATTCATTTTCCTTTTGTTCTGAAATGTCTTATTCTTCTCATTATTTTCATAGGTGTCTTGTTGGCCTGCTACCTGGTGTTCACATCCCGGATGAGTGCTGATCAGGCCATTTTGTTTGTGCGTGCCAAGAGACCCAATTCCATTCAGACCAGGGGCCAGCTGCTGTGCGTCCGAGAATTCGCCCAGTTCCTGGTTCCCCTGAGAAACGTCTTCTCGTGCGTAGAACCCAAGTCTAACCCTGTCACGCTATCGCAGTACCTGACCCGACAGCGCCACCTCCTGCACGGCTACGAAGCGCGGCAGATGAAGGACGTGCCAAAGATCGTTCAGCTGGTCTGCAAACTCCTGCTGGACGTCGCCGCCAACCGCCGCCCGGCGGTGGGGGAGGACGCGCTGGAGGTCCCGGACCTCACAGCCGAGGTGGAGAAGACGGTGTCCCAGCAGGCCATCCAGCAGCTGGGAAAGGAGATGCGAGGGAAAGGGATCCCGGTGCCTTCCACTAGCCGGTGTGGTTCCGTCGAACCGGCGGCGGAACACCCTAAACAGCTCCACGATCAGATCCTTAACAGCGACTATGAGCTGGACCCGCTGTGGAGACGACAGAATATCACCAGTCCCCCTCTGAAACCTATTCACAGTAGCAACAGAAGCCTTAGCTACAGTGACTCGGCCCTGCACAAACAAGGCGCCACGTGGGACCCTTGGTCAGGCGGTCCTCACACCGACATGCCTCCTCTCAGATCCTTAAACAAATATTACTTATCTCAAAACAACCTGACAGCCTGTGAACCCTTCACGTCCCCTGACCTCCCCTCGGAGGACGTGTTCGCCCGCAACCGGGGCTCGCCGTTGGTGACCTCCGACCCCGTCCGAGAGCAGAAAAGCAAAACGGACCGAAATGTCGAACGCCTCGTTTCTCAAAGGAACAAAAAGCTCCACGAGGGGCAGCGGAGTCTGTCTTTGGGTTTCTGTGAGGATACCAGAAACGCCAATGGCAGTGAAGTCCCGCCATCCATAGGAACAGACGACAGTGTGCAAACTAGCAAGGAGCCCTCGGGAGTGACAAAGTCACCAGGGGTAGTCGAGGAAAGGCGGGATGATGTTACCCCTATCGCACTCCAAGCAGAGCTTTCCCCTGAGGCCAGGCGCCTGATGGTGGCCAACGCACTCGCAATTAACCAACTTGACAAGGATCTTAGTGATAAGGTCTCACTGTGGCAGGTATTCCTTCTATTGAGAGTACACTCAACTAACCACAACATTCTGGTTCTTGCGTAGCAGTGCTGCATTAAAAGAGTAGTCAACAATGATTTTAGACCCTAACCTTGATATGAAAATGTATTTTTTAAAGTGCATGCAAGTGTTGTACAGTAATCCAGCTGAATAACAGCTTCGAAAAAGAAATGTTTAGTGTGATCGCTGTTCTTTGTTCTCAAGCACGAGCTCAACTCCAGGGAAGGTGCCTGGGAGAGAATGTGTCTGGAGAGAGACCCTCTGGTGTTGGCCAGCCTTATGTGGTCTTGGCTTGAGCAGCTCAAAGACCCTATAATCAGCACTGAGAATGTCCATGCACTGAGAGAGAAAAACTACAACCCCCAGCATTCCCTTGAGTCATTGGAGAAGGTAGTAATTCACGGCTCAATGAACTGCTTGCTCGAAACCACCCCTTTAGAGCCAGCATATATCGTTCAGTGTGAAGTTTAAGTGTTTTTTGTATTTTTTTTCTTCTCATCGCAGTGCCACAGACTCACTCTCCTCTGTATACTAGACTGCATGGCTCATCTACTGGCAGTGCCAGAGGAGGTGGAAGTTGTTTTTCTGACCCGCACCATAAATGTGTTTACTAAGGTTGGTAAATCTACACATTGTCATGTTCTCTGTTATAGATATGTACAGTTTGTGTTGTTTTGGTATTAGAGGATCGCTCACATACAATTTTTATTTGAGTGTAACTTTTCCTTTCACATTTTGTCTGTAAAAGATTGACCCCGCCTCAGAGAACGAACAGGCCTTGTTTAAGACCCTTAAAACAATCTTGACACCAGTTCTACATGAAATGAGAGAGAAAGCCATCGAAGAGAACCTCTCGTCCTGCCACTGCACTCATGCCTCCTGATCTCTCTGACTGAACCGTTACTACTAGAGGAAGTGACACCAAAAGGTTTTTCCTGTTTATACATAGATGCTGCTGTGCTCTGTTGACATGTGTTCAGCTTTATTGAATTGTTTTTAAACGTGATATGTTTTGCCATAAAGCTTTACTTTTGTTTGTTTGTTACTATTTAAAAGTGTTTGTTTAACTAAGTACTGCCAGTTATGTCTGTTGTATGTGTTCTGTATGTGCCACGAGGGCCAGTTTTACAATTTGTGTCCTGATTAGTTCATAGTATCTTTGAGAGTTTGTTAACTTTAATTATTTTCTTACTATAACCAAGAGAAAGAAGTTACAGAAAAATGATCACTATGAAAGTAATATAACAGTTAAACGTGCCTAAACATATTTAATATTTTGAGAAGCTTCAATTTATTTTTGTGTTACTTCAAAGTGTGCAAAGACATGCTGTTTTTTATTTAATTGTTTTACGCAGTCAAAGCAAATTTCTTATGTATGTAAATGTCCACACTGAAACAAAATGCAGATTAACTTTTTGCCTTTTATTTTTGTTTTGTCAAAGCATATAAAACTGTTGTAGAACTATATTTAAATGCAAATTTACAGTCATTTGATCGCAATGCAAACAAGCTGACCATAGGACATTTGGTTTGAAAACGATATTATTTTCTTGTCTTGTTAAAAAACACCAAAATAATATAAACATGCTTCTACTCTAGCATTTTGTTAAATACTTTCTGTTTCACCTTTATGGCCTGTTATTTACAGTTCCAGGAATAAGTTTTGGAAGGGGAAATAGCCTTGTGTGTGCGTGATTAGAAAAATTTACGATATGACAAGACAAATCTAGTTTGTTGAACATTGTAGCTGTGAAGTCTATTCAGTGGCTTAACTCTGACCTCAAACGTTACAACAATGTTTTATGGAAAAATTAACACATTGCTAATATAGAACACAGATGACTGACTTGTCTCATTGAAAGTAAGATCTGCACATTATATATTGGTATTTTCAATCACTAGTTTTATTTTTACATTTAATTACTGAATAATATAAGAGGTCAATGTGTGTTGTGTATGCATTTTAATGCCTTTAATTAAAAAAAATGTACAATGACATGCATTCCCAATTATGTCATAATTTACTTAAAATAACTATAAATAGTGGGGAAGCTTTGAGTGAGTTGCCATAGCATACAGTATCACCTATATTGGCGGCAGTTTTAATTAGGCAACATTTACATCCAATTGGTTTGGATGCATAACTAAGATATGACAGGACTTGTTTTTTTACGCAAAAGGGGATTTCAATCAGGTTGGACCCCAATGCATTTTTTATTTTAAAATGTATGCTTTATACTGGAGGTGACTTGGACTTACTTTTTGGTTTTATGTAAATCGTGCATGCGACGTACTACTCGCACGCGCGCTTTAACTTGTTACAGGCGCGAGAAACTTACACCTCGCGGTATTTACTACGTGTGCGGTTGTAAATGTCGCAAGGTGTAAATACCTCCCGCCGCATGTGAGTTTGGTTTCTCGCGCGTGCGACTCATTCTAACCGTGCGCCTGATAATAATAATAAAAAAAATGTCACTTCTAGGGCTCATAACACACGGACGCCGAATGACAACCAAAAAGATTTGAGTTTTCTCCAAGACGGTCTTTGAAGCGCGTTGGCAAAAATTATGATTATTGAATAGAAATTACAGGCAAGGGTAATAATCTAGCAATAAAAAATTACTTTTCTAATCGTGGATGATAGGACCCGTTTAACATTGCACAATAGCACCATCTAGTGCATTAGTGGAGAATTAAAATGAAAACATTAGTCTGATTAGTATCTCTCACTGCATAGAGAATATAGTCCCTATGTTTGTAAGAATTATATTGCAAATCTGTTGACCAAGATTTGCATTACTTTTGTCATTTTTGTTCTACTACTCATATGGCCAAATCTAAACGTTTTGGTATTTCATATTAGCTACAATCCGGGTCCTTAAAATCATAGTTGCTATATTGCAAGTGGTGAGTACATGCATGCATGCAGTGCAGGCAAGCAGGCGGGCAGTCTGCAACCCAGGCAGAGCTTCAGGCAGGTGGGTAGCCCTTAATCTTGCAAGGAAATGCAAGACAATAGTTTCGGAATGGGAATTTCATTGATAAACACAGGCTAACGTTACACCAATTAGATCTAATTCATTTTTTTCTAAAATAGAGCAACACTGTTTGGAGTTGTATTTATTTTAGTCAGCTAGCTAGCTAACCACGTTTTAATGCTAACGTATCTTAGCTTGCTGACTCGCCCTGTCACTCTGCTAACGGTAGCTGCTAATTTATCAAGCTTTGGTGATGGTTTATTTGAATATTTAGCTGCAAGGAAAGAATGGACGGTTGTACCAGTTTTCTATACACCGAAAATGTCTCCCACAATGGAATATAATCGTGTGTGTGCGTCGGTATTACATTATGCCATGCCAATGCCATCGACACTAGCTTCTAACACGTCGTTTTCTAGCTAGTCGTAACTCCGTTTCTAACTGGAGGCTTTGCCTTTACTTGGGCTTTCCAATGTTATTTAGCGTTCAGCCAATGTCGGTTGGTGTGCATTGCTTGGCACGAGCTTTGAAAATTACCGCTACAGTTAGCCAACTAACAAGCTAACGAAATACCGTTAACTTATAAGGATTATATATCATTTATAGTTACCCTTGTTTTATGTTTTCTAAAATAACTGTGATATAGGCCCATGACATTAGTTTTGGCGCTTTATAGTTAGCAAACTAGTAGTTGTAATTGACCGTCTTGGCCAGGCATGATTATTAAGGCCATCTTAGCTAGCTATCGTTGGTGCGTTATAGTTTGCTGGTAAAGCTAATAATAGATGTTCCTGTGCCAGCTGACAAATGAAATTGTGAAAAGGCAATCGTGTACTATAAAGTTGCATTATTTTGCATTTGGGAACAACACGTCAGGTGAACACGACCCTACTCCAATCAAATTGCATACGTCGTTATGTTTGATACACCCATATTCACAGGACTCGTCTTGTTCTGAGAAGTTATGCTGCATGTGCTATGACTAGTTTCAATTGGCGTATTACTTGATTTTTTCTTTAAAGACTTGCTGAAATATCTTTCCCGTTGCAACCCATTTGTAGCTAACATTTAATAGTGCAACCTAACTAGTTTGCATAGTCTATTCCTCACAAACCTGGGATACCCCATTTTTCCTAACAAAGAAAATTACACTGAACTGTTGGTTGCGTTGTAGATAATTAGGGTTTTAAAGTATAAACGTACTTTAGGTACAATACTGGCCGAGGACTCGAGACTATTTCAACTACACTGTATGCGTTCTGATGTGTTGCATTTTTAGCAGTGGAAGCTAACAATCATGTCCCTTGGATCTATTAAAATATAAGTTACTGAAAGTATTAGACTAAACATGTCTGCAGTGCATTAGGGCAAGAAGGGCTGGTACCAAATGTATCAAATAATACCATGTGAATTTCTCTTTTCAGGACACAAGCTTATGACCTCAGGACTTTGACGTCACTTTAAGAAAATGTTTTCTCGCTTTGTAAAAAGTGAATGATCTTGCACTGTGAGATGAGGTAGTAGGTTGTATAGTTTTAGGGTCACACCCACATTGGGAGATAACTATTCCACCTACTGTCTTTCTCAAAGTGACAGTGTGTGCTACTACCGTGTTACCTAATGTGGCAAATGTCACAATTCTACTTTTGATAGAACAAAATCAAGCAAGACATGCACTGGAAGATAAGCATAGATTGCCCACTTGAGCTCATTCAGTGTGAGGTAGTAGATTGTATAGTTGTAGGGTAGTGATTTTACCCTGTTATGAAGATAACTATACAATCTATTGCCTTCCCTGAGGAGCTAATCAGCTTCTATGAGTACAACTTGACAACATTCAATGCCATTTGGAAATCTATTGCAGCACCTGACCTTGTATGACCTGTTTTTACTGTTGAACCAAATCTGTCTGCCTGTTTTTAGAGACTGTTTATCAAGCGATTGTTTTGCATGCTCTCTCAAAAAATATGATTTCAGGAAAATGTATAATAACTTGTTGCGGTTGTGATTTGTGCATGTTACCTGTAAAAAATAATGTGGGCTATTAATAGACTGAATTAAAACGTTATTACCAGTAATTTGCATTCTATGTTAATAATTTGTCTTAACTTTTCTGATGCTGAAGAATGTCCTCTATGATCAACTTGAATCCTTATTCTTCGCATATAGCCTGTCTGATGGCAAAATAAAGTATTTGAATATGAGGGATGTCCTTGATTAACCAAGGTGTCGATGAATACCTTAACACTGCGATATATTAGTAGACAGGTAAAAGTTGCTATATTTAAAAAATATTCGCTCATGTTACAAAATAAGGTTTTTGAACGATTAGGTTTAGCTGTCAAACCTTACACATCGGTGTTGAGAATAGCTCTGATGTTGCTGTATACTCTTTGCCACCAGATGGTGACAAAGCAAAACAATTTAAACACTTGCAGCCTTGTTTGGACAATGATCATTATGCGGAACAGGGAAACGCTCGATGTAGGGCCAATTATTAAAGTTGACCAACCGGGGCGGTTCTCACTTTTTTGTGTGCGTAACATCTGGCCAAGAAGTCAAAACGAGTTACTTTTTACCCGGACAGTGTATGTTCTATTTAAAGTTCACTAATAGTATTAATAGTATATGGTAATGCACGTTTAGGCTCCTGTCATGAGGCTCCTATTAACCATCATAACCAATAAAATCCTTCGAGATATGAAGGCTAGCACTTCATTTACCTGAAGATGCGCAGGGGTACTAAGGAGATTGCGAAAATAACTGAAGGGGCGGGGCATGAAAGTTTCATTTTCTTTCTTTTTTTTGTTGATTAAATAAACACCTATAAGGTATACCGTTATCTGAACATGCCTGCCCAGTCCAGCATAATGTCAGGTTATCAAAGGGATCGTTTCAAGACTTTCATATTTGCCAGACTTTGTCAAGGGGATGCTGCAGAATACATGTGAAGCCTATTAGACTACCACTAAATGCACTGGCTCCGAGGTTGGGGATTGCCCACATTATTTTAGAACACGCCCTAATAGAAAAGGTGGATACACAACCTGCAGGAGGGCGGAGTGGAGAGTGTACGGAATCCTTGGAGGAGTAACTTGAAACAACGACCAAATGCAAAACAAACTGAAACCCAAGATATGCCATATAATAATTTATCTTTATTTCCAAGGAACTTTTTTTCATTCCATGGATCTCTGTTGCTGAAAATACCTGCAAGTGTTGGCTGTCGAATTAAACACTCAATAGAACATCAGACTTATTATCGCAGTCATATAGGCAACCAATTCAGCGGTGTACACCATGAGTAGGAAAACACGCCGATGGATATTCCATATTTTTCTTTGCCTAGGAATTGTTTATTTAAAAATTGGGTAAGTATCTGCGTTCAGACTATTTGATCTGATTGAATGTGATTGTCATGTAATCGTAGGTCCACATTTATAGGCTTACAGTAGTTCGATAAAAATAATAAATAACATACGATTCCAGTGGCTTAATAGCAGAAGTAGACTTGTGTTTCATACTTGATTAAGCCTACAATTATTAAACGCGAAATGTAGGCTATTGTTTCTTTTAAGTATAACCTATTTTTAAAATCCTAATTGGATGTACATTGCACTTGCCTTGCATCAATTTAATACTATTGATAGAATTTCATAAAAGTAATCATTTTATATTTCATGCGGCTGCAGGTTTGAAGTTCTAATGGAAGCAAACAAGTGCTATTACCAGTGGGACTAATAATATTGACAAAATGTGAATCATTGTTTACACTTAGATCAGAAGTATACTCCAACGTTGGCTAAGTGTTTTTAAATGTATCCTCACAGGGGTTTTTCGTCAGTTGTTGCATTAGGAGCGAGCATAATATGTAACAAAATTCCCGGTTTAGCTCCTCGTCAAAGAACGATCTGTCAAAGCCGACCAGACGCTATCATAGTCATCGGAGAGGGGGCTCAGATGGGGATAAATGAATGCCAGTTTCAATTCAAAAATGGACGATGGAACTGCTCTGCCCTTGGCGAGAGAACAGTCTTTGGAAAAGAGCTTAAAGTGGGTACGTCACATTTTCTTTTACTTATAGAATTTATTGATATGACTTTATACATCAGTCAAACACACGTCATAACCTAAATTGGAATTTGAAGTAGGTTTATATGGAATTGAAACAAATCTATTCTTGAGACCAATATAATAAAACATCGTGACTTTCTTTGTTTTTGGGTCCTGTCTTTCAGTCTGGAAAAGGAGTGAAATTGTAAACGTGTTTTTTTGCTCTGTGGAATAAACGATGGGAAACTAATGGCTGGATTGCATATATTGATAATGGTGGTGTTTCCCAATAGCATGCTTATAATCAAAAAAATCAGGCTGTACTTTCAACATTAAGTAAATAAAGAATACATGTTGAAATAATTGGCCTTGTAGGCCTACAGCGCAAGGTTTAAACAAGGCTTTGGATACGATTTGTCTATAATAAATAAGACTTTTGATAATTGTTG
Source organism: Galaxias rostratus (assembly GCA_036024795.1). Classification (NCBI taxonomy): domain Eukaryota; kingdom Metazoa; phylum Chordata; class Actinopteri; order Galaxiiformes; family Galaxiidae; genus Galaxias; species Galaxias rostratus. The sequence continues at coordinate 12,212 of JAVQJS010008300.1, read as the reverse complement.
TCTTGTATAAACCTTGCATGCAGGGGATGTGTATGCACACAAAATGATTGATAACGACCCCCGGACCCTCCATCTAAATCGATGGTTGCACTGCTAGCATTTAACATGAACCCAGTATGAATGCCTTCTGTTCAGTCTTCTACTCAGCAATGGTCTTCTTCCAATGCACCCTCAACTACTGCTATGCTGCGCATTTCTTACAAGTAAAAGTAGAGCTTCCTCTGATGATTAGCAGAAAAAAAATTTTTGTTTGTGGACGGCAGTGCTGCTGATTCACTGCTTTGGCTGAAATACATTCGCAACGCTTCATATTAGAGGCAATCGAAATGGCAGTTAAGTGTGAGATGCATGTCATTGTATATTGACTGTGGCTTTCGGTGGGACGAACATTGAAAGAAACCCTGATGAGGGACACTTATGTGGGAGTCAATATTGCGTTTAATAGTCCCCATCAGAGGCCTGACAGAACACATGGTTTTCACCTTAGATTTGAAACAGAGTATAGATGGATACAATGACAGATAGAGGGAAGAATCAATCTGTGCGAAATGTAGATAAAGTTCTTATCATTCTTCCTAACCTTTTCTTAACACAACATCTCAGATTGATTCAGTTTATTCTGATATTACCTGATTTTCCGTTCTTGTGGGATGATATTCTTTTAAGATTTGAAACCAGGGAATAGATTAAACTTGATTGGGATTTAAACATTGCGTCTTGCATCATTTGTTGAAAGATTTTTTTTTTTTTTAATGCCTTTTGACAATTTGTTTAAAATAGGGTTAGTGCAGAATCTGGATTGCATTTCTTATCAATATTCAACTGGTATCAACTACCATCTTTCCCATTTCAAGGAAGCCTAACCATCTACTGTACAAGTTCAGAAAGAACTTTCCCCCTAAAAGCAGCAATGCTTCAAGCCCAGACATGTACCCTTGCTAGTTTTATAAATTAACCTCTTGCATTTGCAGTTTTGGCTGGGCAAGTTTGTCAAAGAATATTTTTAAGCCAGGGATTCAAAAGTAACAAAACACTCTTCATAACTTAGAAGTTGTATATCCTTTTATCTGCAATGTTTGTGTTCCAATCTTGATAACAGTAAACATTACTAAACCAACATAGTGATAAACAGGGTTTTACGTACTCACTATTGCTGCCATAGCAATGTTTTCAACATTCAACCAGGCAGAGCTTAACTTATTTAGTAGAAGTTTACTGTCACCCTTGGCATCTAGCCTATCTAGGTTTTTAAAACCTACCCATGACTGATGCTCAAAGCTTTTTAAATACATAGCAAAGTACTCTTTTGGACTTGTGCTACTCATAAGATTCAGTCAGCAAATATTATTGTTCAATCAGGCAGAAAAATGGATAGCACTAAGAAATAATCAAGTCAGTTTTTATTTGACTGTCATATATTATCTACACCGCGGTAATTAGTAAGATATTCACTAGTGTTACCTATAATCATATTGTGCATTGAAAGTATGAGTATGAGTGCATGCTTGAATATGAAAACACGTCTAATATATTGAGAAGTATCTCCATCCACACATACATTCATTTCCTGGGAGTCAGTGTTTTGATCAGTCTTTATATTCGGCATGCTGGTTTAGGTTTTATTAATGTAAAATAACAATACAAAAGTCTAAATTACACTTATATTTAGTTAATAACACTTTCGCTCAGTTCGCTGCGGGCGTCTGTAGATTCCACTGTGCTATTGTTCATTGGCTTTACACCAGTTTAGGATAATTTATCCTTTATAGTTATAGCACGCTGATCTGCTGTTTGTGTCTGTGACATTTCTTAGCATGTTGAACTTCTTTTCTCAGTTGCTTTAGATCTTTCTATAGCCAGAGCAGTCTCTTAACCGTATTATGGGATGTCACTACTCTATTGCATATTTACAGAGTTTAGTTACTCACCCTAAACATTTAATTTATGCTTAAAACCCCCCCGAATTGTGTCAACAAGTTGACCAATGCGATGATGTTAAATGTTTTTAATTCAACCCTGGTTGAGGGTAAAAGTGCAAATTTTTTTTGCTGACCTCCTCTTTTACCATAGCATGATGAGGTTTTGTCTAGCTGAATCACACTGAGCTTTACCAATTTCAATGTTTTACTGGGAAAAGTCAATCTTGTACAAAAGTGTAGGACACAAACAAAGGATTTGCATCGTCTGCAGTTATTGTTATTTGTATTTGATTTTTTTGTAGCAATGTTATACATTTAAACAGAAAATTTACATTTGCATGTTTAGTGTTATATATCTTTTTTAAATTTTCTTTTACATGTAAAGTAGTGAACAGAAAATATAAAAATGTTGCAGATATCACAAACATTCCATGTCATGGATTTCAAAATAAGCCACATGCTTGCTTGACAGATTTTGATAATTTAATGGATATCTGTGCATGTGATGGCTCTCACAAATATGAAATAATGTCCAGAGGTTGTGAAGTGACAATTTCACAGAAAATTCAATTCATCAGTTTTGATCAGCACGCCTTGCGCGTGTGGTAATTGTTGAAATTGTAGACTATTGCGCTTATCCTTTTGCACATAGAGTTTGCGTGAATTAACGTTATTCATTTGACTAGGGTCAAATTTGGCGTCACACTGCCCGCCATTCCACAACATTGAAACACACATGGTGATAGTCTACCTGCATATTTACAATTAAGGTAGACAGCAGTAAAACATATTTGCGGCAATTCATGTTCTGCATTTTGACTGCATTTTAAACATCCACTTTAGCAATTTCTTTGTGCACTTTAGTGATATATAGATACAATCTCATATTCTTAAAAAGTTAGTTATCAGAGTATACTTGGTGTTAGATGTAATCAAAGCTTTCGGTGTGAAAAAAGTGATTAAATCACCAGCTAAGTCCAGACCTTAACCCCATTAAAATTGTGTCTCAGAAAGGCTCAGAAATGTCACTGAGTGAACGCAGTTTTGAATTAGGGATCAGGCCAAGATTCCCCCAATGGTGCAGTGGGAGACACTAACTACAGGAAGAATTGGGTTGCAGTCATTGCTTTTAATGCTAGTGCAACCTGTTATTGAGTTTAGAGGGTGATTTTCTTCTTACAAAATGGCATTTGTATGGCATAACTTCTATCTGCTTCTAACTTCTAAGAGCTTAAAGTTAAGTGAAATACACAGTCAAATTGTGCAGTATTGTTTCAGAAGCCCGTTGTTTAGTACTATAATTTGGTATTAGATTTTAAAATCCATGAAAAAATTGAGAAAGGGAAAATCTTTCTTTATGCAGAAGTGTGTTTGTTAATTACTTTGGTTTTTAATTCTCTTAAATATGTTGCTGGTATATTTAATTAAGTATGCTGTTGACCTGGAAGCGGTCTGATATATGGAGTGGAAATCAATTCTATCTGCCTAGCCATCTAGGGAGGGCCTGCATGCCTTTCAGACTCCACAGGGTGGAACCACGTTGAACCTGGGGCTGAGGCTGGGACATGGGCCAGGTTACTGTAACTCATCATAGCATATATTACCCTCCGGATCGCTGGACATACATCTTTGGTCATCTTAGGCTTTTAAGATATGTAATATCCCTGGGCATGGTAAAATTTAGGACACTCACATAATTTTCATTGGTTTCAAAAAATATAGAACGGCATCAAATATATGTGTGTGTTTTTGCTTAATCATTCTCCTTAGATAGTCTCTCTTTTTGTCTGGTATTTCCACGCTTTGCAAAGTAAACATATCATTGATTACTATCTTCCAGACCCACAGGAATCACAAGCGCAATTTTGATAAAAAGCACTTTGGTGCCCCCACCTGCCACCTGCCATTTATCTGTTAAAACAGCCATGATGAATGGAAAAAGTCTTGGCAAAGCTCATGCACTTTATAATTTGGTTCGCGATAACTATGCCAGGTATGTGAGGAGGCTCGACGGTGCCTTAAAAAAAAAAACTGACGATCTGCTCGGCGATCGTGATCCAAACGTCTCCTCCCTTTCCGCAGGCAGCAAGGAGGCCGCCTTCACCTACGCCGTCATCGCGGCGGGCGTGGCCCACGCCGTCACGGCGGCGTGCACCCAGGGCAACCTGAGCGACTGCGGCTGCGACACGGAGAAGCAGGGCTTCCACCACCGGGACGAGGGCTGGAAGTGGGGCGGCTGCTCGGCCGACATCCGCTACGGCCTGGGCTTCTCCCGCGTGTTTGTGGACGCCAGGGAGATCAAGCAGAACGCCAGGACCCTCATGAACCTGCACAACAACGAAGTGGGACGCAAGGTGGGTGCGCCTTCGAACCGAGCTCGACCGTAGCTAGACGGGCGCGGCGCGGCGGCCGCGTCAAACGGCATGCCTCCGTAGAGGGCGGGTGCGTTGAAAAACGGAAGCTAGCGGCGTAAAGACACGACACGTGATGTGCCGCAAGCCTTCGGTGTCGTTGACCCCTCGCGTTTCACATCAAACGTCGAGTGTCTCGAGTGCCAACGTCGAAGACGGATGAACAGCGAGGCACAAAGGTGCCGCGGAGACTTACAGGGGGGGGTTTGCTAAACCAACAGTGGTGGATTCAAGGGCCTTTCAGTTCGGTAACCTCCCGTGAATGAAACGTTTATCAGGGATTGGAGGCCCGACCGAGTTAAGCCAGAGATGCGTTCGAGTCTCCTCGCAATTATCCCGGAGACTCCGGCAAGTCTGAGGGTGCACGAGAGCACGGAATCATTCAAAGCCTGGGTGAGGCCTCTTTTGCCCCATTAATGGTTCCCCTACTCTGTGAGAAGGGAAGAAGGGTTAGCTCATGTCATTCACTCTGGTCCGGAAAGAGAATGCACTGTGGGAGCTCTCTCCCCACCGCACCCAGAGAGATCCCACTCTAAATCTGAAAGGGCCATTCAGCGTAGCCAATCAGTCATGTAGATTCGTCTATCTGTACACAAAGCACTTACTGCTTCTATGTGAAATCACCACCTCGTGGGGGCCCTTCTACGTTTGGATTTGATTTGATGACATTTTATAGCAGTTGGGAGGGGGGGGGGGGACAGCGGAGTGCGCGTTTGTTTTTTTGGATCTGAACGCTGAAAACGAGAGGAGAGTGTGCTTGTGTTATGGTCTTCGATTCTGCCGTGTTAGGTCAGTGACACTTTTTAGAAACAACAAGCGTCATATTCCGTCATATTCAGTTGAGCGCAGTAAAGACAGGCTTGTACCTATTGTTTAAAATTTTACCGTACACGGGTCACAGAGTTTGAATCATCTTATGTGATTTTGCTTTGCACTTTTGAATCACAAAAAGCAAGACGTTACGTTCAAAATCAAATAGATTCATTATGAAGGCCTTTGTTTTTCTACCTTGGGGTTCAGCTCTGTAGTTTTGTCAATATGACACACGGTACACGGCAAATAACGACATAGAGACCTTGCCATCTGAGGAATGTTTAAGATCAAGTGGAATGTTTTAAAACCTTTGTCTCAACCTGTTGAACTATTCATGAAATCTGTTTAACTGCATTCGCCGTGAACACCCAGTTTATATCCACTGTGTGGGCTGTAATTCTGTATGCTTCCCAGCCTGTTCATGGGGGGGAGACTGTATGGCCTTAGATACATATCTGTGTACTGAGTGGCAGAGAAAGCAAAATGGACAAGGATCAAGGATCCCATCCGTCTTTCCTTTAGTCGTTCCCACTGCGTCTGTCATTAAGTCTTGAGTGAGATGAAAGTCAGAAAAAGAAGTCCTTCATTCGTCTCACGGCGGAGACATTTACACTGTTGCAGCGAAAACAAAGTGGACAGTGCAGATAAAAGGAGAAATAAACATATTAAATAAAGAGACGAGCTCACATAATAAAATCACATCAAATAAATACACATTCAAGGTAAACGTTAGTAGCCCAGGATAAAAATAATATTAGGATGTGTGTATATATATATATATATATATATATATATTTATTTATTTACATAGACAGTATATATTACGGATAAGTTTGGTGGTCTGATAGGGGCCGTGATGGTTGTAAAGTCTCACCGCTGCAATAAGGAAGGACCCGCGGTATCTTCTGGTGACACACCGCGTGTAAAGCAGCCAGTCAACTGTGGTGATCTAATCGCTAAACCTCTGTCCTTTATACATGTCGTAGATTCTGGAGAAGAACATGAGACTGGAATGTAAATGTCACGGCGTGTCCGGATCCTGCACCACCAAGACCTGCTGGACCACGCTGCCCAAGTTCCGTCAGCTGGGCTACATCCTGAAGGACAAGTACAACCAGGCCGTGCACGTGGAGCCGGTCAGGGCCAGCCGCAACAAGCGGCCCACCTTCCTCAAGATCAAGAAGCTCCACTCGTACCGCAAGCCCATGGACACGGACCTGGTGTACCTGGAAAGGTCCCCCAACTACTGCGAGGCGGACTCACTGACGGGGAGCACGGGCACCCAGGGCCGCATGTGCAACAAGACGGCCCAGCAGCCCAACAGCTGCGACCTGATGTGCTGTGGCCGGGGATACAACACGCACCAGTACTCCCGCGTGTGGCAGTGCAACTGCAAGTTCCTCTGGTGCTGCTATGTCAAGTGCAATACCTGCAGTGAAAGGACAGAAGTTTACACCTGTAAATGAAAAGTATTTATTGGACCCCCCCCTTATTTAAATGTGCATCGACGCGGCTGGGGGCGCACGTATCTGCTTGCGTGTCCGTGCCCGTGCGTACGTGAACTATTTTTAAACGGTCGCTTTCGGCTGAAAAAAGACATGCTCATGAAGATAAACTGATTTCATTGAACCCGCGCCCATGTAAAACCCTGTTCAAACACTGAGAGAAAGTCACGTCAAACACTACTTTTCGTGGACAATTGCTACAGTTGGCCAGGACAATCATTTCCCCGGTGAGGTTTGCTGTCGATGGCAATGGACGTCTGTTATGTGATAGCACTTAAAGGTGCTCCCTCTGAAGCCACACGACTTCCATTGGTGTGTGGATTTGCTTGTAAACTAATGCGAGTTATGTAGCCTTTCACCTCCATTATGTTGAACTTGATTATACTGCTGTTCATTTCTACATGCTAGCGGATGTTTGGGACACGTGGGCTTACCATATTTTGATATTGGCTGAAAACGCGAATATTCACTTAGAAACTATACAAATAATAATTTATTTCATACGAAACTACTGATGTTTTTCAGAATTCAATGTTGACTAATTGTGTTGATGTATGTCAAATGAGGCAACATTCACTTTTATTTATTTTCATTTGTTTGTTTGCATACAATAACCACATCTTGCATCATACCATGTAAGTTTAGACAATACAGACACCTTTTTGGTTTCATTTTTTTTTCAATCATGCTTAACACTGGAGCTAAACACGGGCCTACATTTCAAAACTATAGCTACCTTGCACCAATGGCAGAGAGTACATAAGTGTATTTTTGTCAAACTAAATAACACAGTTGAATTTGTACACAAATACAAAAGCAACAGAATCTTAGATAACTACTGAACACTGGGGTAAGAGTAACAGTTTGTAAGATATTATTCTGTCTTGTTTTGAATGCCCCCTTTTCCCTGTGTGCTGCTAGCTGTCTGGAATATCATCGGAGGTGGAACTTTGAGTATGTCATCTTTAGAACAGGGACGATGTAAAGATATTTCACCTCAGCCATTTCCAAACATGAGCTTCCAGGAATGTCCCACTGATGTCGATTGATAGAATATATTTTATAAGAGATTATTTTTATATAAATATTTTATTTATTTTATTATTTCATTCGATAAATCATCCTCTCACCTTCTCCGAACTGTTTTTAGGCATCGGTCACAAATGGAATGACAACGTGCCTCTACTCAGAATTTACATAGTTTGCTTTAGTGGCAGTAGATATCACAAAGTACTGCAATACGGTATAACGGAATATGTGTGGCTTATAACCCCATACTGGGGGGTAAAATATAACCTAATTTGTATTTTGGTATGTTAACTAACAAAAATGATCACTGTTTGTGGCGATTAAAAAAACATCACAACACACACTGTAGAATTCTGTGGAGTGAGCTGACACAGGATAGTACTCCTACCATGACAGTTTGACCAAAGACTAAATCAATTGTAAGCCTCCAGTAACACTTTTTGACACAAATCTTTTTGATAAGATGGCTGTGATACGCCAACAGAGCTATCCTGCTCCTTTCAAGCAGTATTAATAAACCTTGTCTTTGGCTACATTGGTTGTTTTTTTTTCCCAACGTGTCCCATTAACCGTGGTTGTGCTGAGAGTAATGTCACCAGCCGGTAATCGAATTCGTAAAGCACACACGCAGACGAGAACATGTGAATGTTCAGGCAAGTGGGGATGGAGGGGGGGTGGGGATGGAGGGGGTGTTTACGGATGGGAGCGGAGTGGAGGGTGTCACAGCTATTGGTTGGCTGGTTCTCTCCTTCAGGAGGAGTGGGAGAGAGCTTTGGCCTGATGGATTACTCTGACATCTGCTTCATTCACTCCTGGGCTACGTTGCTACAACAACCGCACAGCGCCCCCCAAAAATGCACCCTGGTCCCTTGGAGAGGCCCGGCTACCCATTAGCAAAATGTTAACTATGCAAAACCCAGATCACTTTTGGATGCTATTTATTTTGTCCCAAAGGCAAACGGGGGGGAAAATGGAGAGAAAAGGAGACCTTTTCAATTGTGGGAGATGATGTCAAGAGGAATTTCGAACCGTGCGATAGGGAAGGTCTTAACTCCCGGAATAATTGGCACAAAACATTCTATAGCTAAACTTTGCATCAATAGACAAGACGCTTTAAACAGGCAGCTGCCCAAATAGCTCTCCATTAAGAGTAACAACGTGGCTCCGTTACTGGGAGATGAAAAACATTATCTGCCGTTTGTGGATGGAGCGAAGGATGGGAGGGGGGGGGGGGGGGGTCTGGGTTTGGATGAGAAATCTGCCATTTCCATTTGAATAGATGTTTGGCCAATCGTTTCATAACCCAACGGTCTTTCAACCAATGAGAAACAATATGAGCGTCAATGGCCGTTTCGGTAGATCACATTCTTAAAAACTGAAGTAAAACAAAACACCAGCTTCCGGAGTAAATGTGTGCATTGAGGAAGGCGAACCAATACTTCCAACTCGTTCACGATTGATTTACATACCATTGTGTAACGTGGCCAAATACCTCCGGAGGCCAAATACCTCCGTTCAGCATACCAAGCAGGCGTTCAGCACTAAAGAAGAAGACTCGGTTGCATGTTTCTCAGCGGAGCCAGGTGTTCGCCCCCTAAAAAGGTGGTTGAACGCACATACGTGTGTCATGTCGTTCGCCAGACTTCAAACCTACTCCCTTTCGCTGTGCTCCGCCAAAAGAAATGCAGATTTAATAAGATAATAGAAGCGTTAAACAGTAGTTAAACAATGCTCCAGCATCTCTCTTGGGCTTCCCAGAGTCCTCGTACTAAGTTATGTGATGTGTTATGGATGGTTGTTTCTCTGTAATGACTGCAGCATCGTTGACAGTGTTTAAACTTTAAATGGTTCAAGGTTCAAGGTTTTTTTTTGTCATATGCATAACGCTTACAGAGGCAAAAGTATGCAATGAAATTCTTGTGTCTCTTCGACACCTAACGCTAATGCAGACATTTTAATAGAATATAACAAAATAGGTAAATAAAATCTAATACAAAGTAAATAAAAATACATAAATAAAAATATATGTCTTGCCTCGTGTCTCTGACAGCACTAGTCACATGCAGTGTGTTGGAACCTAGCGTAGCACACTTGTACACACCCGGATGTCGCTCACAACTGTGCACTGACTGTGCACTAGCTGCGGTTGATACAGAACCTTCAGCATACAGGCCTCGTCCATGCATCTTCATTTGATACCGGCGTTAACGTCGTAGAAGGCACCTAGCTGTGAAACGAACCCTTTCAGTAAAAAATATCTTCAATTGAAATTGATCTTGATTCAAAGTCAAATGATCTGAGAGATTTTTTTCGTCTCTGATCAGTGGTCATCCGTGTCGGATGACAGCATCTGTTGGGTTGATTGTAAATGTCTGCTGAGAGTTGCCCTCGACTTAAACGCATGGAGGATGAATCGACAGTGCTGATTTAATCAATTCTACAATTATAATGTTTAGGGAGACATTGACGTTTAAATTGTGTTGTGATAGGAAGGCTGAACATGTGAGGGCTTGTTTGAAGTGTATAACTCATTTTTTTTTTTTTGTCATATTGTAACCTCAATTAATTTAGTTTAACAACAATTTGATTCTTTATCCTCCTATTGCTATTATTATATTTGAAAAACAAATATAAAATGGGACATCTGCCGTGCAACGTTTTAGGAGAGCCAATTTAAAATTCATAGGAATGTTTTTTGGACTTTGCAGGATGCAAATCTATATTTATAGTCTAACAGCCTCCTTCCAGTGCCCTGACCAGTCATTGACAGATCATCTGGAGTTGGTTTGTGTGTCCTATGTGTGTGAGCAAGACGTAATATATGTTGGGTGAGCAAGTCTGGTGCAGATTTGGCTGCCGTGGTATCACTCAGACTGAGTGTAGTGTTCAATAGCTGTCGGTTCATTGTTTATTCCGAGGTTTTAATTAATGACCGAATAGCAGAAAAAGCTTTGAGTGTTTTGAAAAGGCGATAAAAACAAAAAAAAAACGATTTTTAATTTACTACTATTATTAAATTTGTATTTTTTGATGCTCCGATAAGTAAATCTCCGACAGAGATTTTTAAAAGCATTGAGTTGTATTCGATTTTTGCCAATAAAACAGTTTCGTACCAGAACCCTAACAACACACTGGAGCCTGACAACAGTCTCCAACACGTCTTCGTTTACCAAGCAAATGGACAGACACTGCCAAAGGGTGGAACCACAGCCATGTTCCTCTGGTGTTGTAAGCACCGGGAGGTGTAGCTGCGCAGGAGGTCCCATGCCTCTTTTGTTGACCCCCCCCCCCCAACACACCCACACACCCACACACAAAAAGTGATTGACAGCGGGGCTGATCCTCAAGAAGCCTAGGGAAACATCATCAAAACGAATTTAATTACACATTTCCCTCCCGCCCGGCTTTCTGCGACATGTGTGGCATGTATCTGAAATTACACCCCCACGTATGGCGAGGGCTCAGAGCGGCTTCCGTGCTTGTGTTAACTTGCAATCCGTACCGATTTGAGGAATACGTAGAATAATATCACGTTGTTTATTAGGGCTTAAACACAGGTGGTGGAACGAAATGATGAGTTTGGCTGCGAAAGGCTTACGTGTGAGAGTGACGCCCCCTCCACAGTGTTTTCAACGTGGGCAGAATGCAGTAATGACATGCATAGGCAATGTATGGTCTGAGCTACTATCAGCCTGTGGGGGGTACATGTCCCCGTGGCAACGCGAACATGACAGCGAAGCATTCGCCATATAAAAACCCTGAACGTATCATGAACACAAACGACTTCCTTCTCCGCTCGGAAAACTGTAATTTTCGTAAGGGCCGTGCCCTCCTCGCGGGAATCATCGAGTCGTTAAATCAGGGGATCGCAGTGATGTCTGTGGCCTGGAGGTTTCCGCTTCTCGTTTCGTAACGACGGTGCCACCAGGAATACGTCAGCGGTGGAGTGTCAACACTGGTGCAGGGTTCGCCGGGGATGGCGGAGAACACTCACCAAAACAGAGATACGTGCCCCTCATGCGCTCGAAGTTCATGCGCCGAATATGCTTCCCCTTGTCGGTTTCATCACCTGGCTCTGTTCGCAGTTGATTTAGGCTGAGGAATGCAGGGGATCGTTTCAGTCGGGGAGCTCTGCCGGAGAAAAACGAACAACGCGGAGAGCGGTCGTGACTGTCAAGCAAAACTGTCGTCTCAGTGATACACAAGCACGATGACAGAGCAACACTTTATCAATGCCGCCAAAACAATTGGGCTCTCTTCAAATGGCTTTGAATGATGGAATGAAAGAGCTCTCTCCTGCCTGGCTGTCAATCAAAAGAAATTCAAACTGCATCACACAAATTCTAAAGGATTTCTTTATATAAAACCTCTCTTTATAGACTTTGAAGTGTCCCTTTTTCACATATATATATATATGTATATATATATATATATATACAATATATATATATATATATATATATATATATTTTTTGTGCATCATTCAAAAGCTTAATTTTAAAAAAATATATATATATTTTTATTTTTATGTATAA